>JPFL01000152.1:3385-129962 GCA_000733385.1 Paramecium biaurelia | reverse complement strand
CAATTTCTCAATGCTCAAGTTGCAAATAATCATATTATCTTGAGGCAACAACATGCAAACGTAAGTTCTTTTTATTAATTAATTTTCTTAGATTGCCCTGAAAAATGCCAATCCACTTGTTAATTCTTAGATAACTCTGTAAAATGTGACACTTGTGCATCTGGATACTTTGGTGATGCTTGCACCTAATGCTAGACTCCTTGCAAAACTTGTGTTGATATCGCATCAAAATGTACTTCGTGCGATACTGGATATTATTTGAATGGCCAAATTTGTACTCTATGCGACGTACATTGTGTTACTTGTGCTGATAATACTGGATACTGTTTAAGCTGCGAATCACAATATTTGGTTGATGAATTCCACAAATGTGCAAGTAAGCTATCATTTCTATCAAACCATAGCTTGTTCAAATTGTACATGTTTAAATGGATAATACTATGATAGTATCGAAATGAAATGTAAAACTTGTGACGTTTCTTGTACTATGTGTCTAGGAATTAAATATAATTGTCAAGCTTGTGCTACTGGATTTTATTTAGATTCTTCAACTTGTAAGAATTGTGTTGCTCCGTGTAATATATGTACTACTAGTGATATGTGTTCAAATTGCAATAGTGGTTACTATTTAGATAATCATATTTGTTAATCTTGTCAATCACCTTGTGTGAATTGTTTAGCAACAGGAAACACTAATTGCTCGTTATGTTAGACTGGATATTATTTAAATGGATAAATTTGTTAAGTTTGTGATTCAGCTTGTAAAAAGTGTTCAATTACTTCCATTAACTGTTCTGAATGTTAAATAGGATATTATTTAGATGGATCAATTTGTTCAAAATGTTCCAATAAATGCAATTCTTGTACTTCAGGAACTCAGTGTACTTCATGTGATACTGGATATGAAATAATTGATGGCCAATGTATTGCTTGCGATATTAATCAATACTACTTAAACCTCAAATGTTTATCATGTTAAAGTCCTTGTTATTCTTGTGAATAAACTGCATCTTAATGTACTAGTTGCATAGATGGATATTATTAATCAGGGTAATAATGCTTCCAATGTATATAACCATGTATTAATTGTACTTCATAAATTGAATGTTTATCATGCATTTCAGGAAAATATTTAAGCAATAAGACTTGTATATCTTGTGAATAGCCTTGTACTTCCTGTACTTCTGCAGGTACTTCTAATTGCGAATCATGTTAAGCAGGTTATTATTTAGAAAATAGTTAATGCGTTTTATGCAGTACAACTCTAAATTCTTGTTTAATTTGTAGCAGCATGTTAATTTGTAGTACTTGTGATTCAGCGCATTATTTGAATAATGGATAGTGCTTATAATGCTCAACTAGTTGTAAATCATGTTCTGATTAATACACTTGCACTAGTTGCATCGATACGAAATATTTAGAATCTAATACTTGTAAATCATGTTAATCCCCTTGTTCAAATTGTATAGTAAGTTAAACCAACTGCCTAAGCTGTGTAGATTAGTATTATCTTAGCTCGAACTTATGCATAAGTAACTTACTATTTTATTTTAGAATGCATATCGCCATGTTAAAATTGTTTAAATGATTCAATATGTCTTAGTTGTGTTGCAGGATATTATTTTTCTGATGGTTTATGTTCAAAATGTGATAGTGCATGTCAATTATGTTCTGGCTCAGCAACTTAATGCCAATAATGTTAAAGTGGATATTACTTATCTGGAATAAGCTGCATAAATTGTGTATCTCCTTGTTCAACTTGTTCATCAGAATCATCTTGCAATAGCTGTGTAAACACATAGTATTACTATGCTAATTATTCTTGTAACACTTGCTTAGCACCATGTATAACGTGTACTGGAGTAACTTTTTGTTTGAGCTGCATAAATGGATACTATTTAGATTAAATCAGCTGTTTGTAATGTGTAAGTCCTTGTTAAAATTGCTCATCATAATAAACCTGTAATAGTTGTATTGATAGCTATTATCTTAATGGTACAATTTGCACAAAATGTCCTGTAAAATGCAAGGATACTTGCACTTTTGTAAATAGCTAATTTTAGTGCGGAAACTGTGCGGATGGATTTTATATCAGCAATTCAGATTGTGTTTAATGCTCAACAGGTTGCAAGACTTGCTAAAATTCAGCTACTTAGTGTACTTCCTGCTTTACTGGAAAATACTTATCTGATTCATAATGTTTAACTTGTTCAACAAATTGCATGGAATGTGAAACAATTACTGGAAACTGCACGTTGTGTTCAAGTGGCTACTCTATTAATGCATTTTATCAATGTGCTTTATGCTCAACTTGTAATTGCCCGAATGGATAATACTTTGATTAAAGTTAAAATAAGTGCTTCAGTTGTGACTCTAAATGCCAATAATGTTTTGGAGGATTGATTTCTTAATGTACCAACTGCATAAATGGGTATTATATACAAGATAGTATATGTACATTATGTTAAGCTCCATGCATAAATTGTACTTCTTCTATTAGTTGTTTATCTTGCATAAGCACAACTTATTTGAGTGGCAATGAATGTTTAACTTGTTAATCCCCTTGTGTTAAATGTTAAAGTGCAGGTAATACTAATTGTTAAGAATGTACTTCTGGGCATTATTTGATTGGAACTGTGTGCACTTTATGTGATGCAAAATGCAAAACTTGTACAACTTCAAATACATGCTAATCTTGTGCTGATGGACATTATTTAAGTGGATCGACTTGTGTTTAATGTCCAACAGGATGTACATCTTGTACAAATGACTCAACATGTACAGGTTGTAGTTTTGACTATTATTTGGATGGAATTTGTAAATAATGTAGTTTGGGTTAATTTATATCCAATGGCTCTTGCTTATAATGTTAAACACCTTGTGTTTCTTGTGTGACAAGTGCCTCTAATTGTTTGAGTTGTGTAGATTTTTACTACAAACCAGCTAATTTGAATACCTGTTAGTAATGTGTTTCACCTTGTAAATTGTGCAGCTCCGATGTTGCTTGTTTAACTTGCTAGAGCGGATATTATTATACAAGCTCAAATAACTCTTGTACTATATGCTCTCCTCCTTGCTTGACTTGCCAAACCGTAGGAAACACAAATTGTTAATCTTGCCTGGCTGGATTTTACTTAGATGGATCAATCTGTAGGGATTGCACTTAATTATCCTATTGCCTGGAGTGTTCAAGCTCATCAATATGTGCAAAATGTGATAGCAACCATTATGCAAGTAATGGTGAATGTTTGACTTGTTAACCCAGATGCAATACTTGTTAAAATTCAACTACTTGCAATAGTTGTTTAAATGGTAGTTATTTAAATAACTCTAATACTTGTTAGACATGCTAAGCTCCTTGCTTAACATGCTCTGGAACAGATGGTTTAATATGCAGTTCTTGTCAAAGTTAATACTATCTTGATGTATAAAGTTGCACAAAATGTATTTCTCCTTGCTTAACATGCACAACAGCTGTTAGTTGTAGTACATGTGTTGATGGAACTTATCTAAATGGTTAGGAATGTCTAAGCTGTAATTTTACTTGTACTAAATGTTCTGGTTTTGCTTCTACATGTTCGTCATGCGTTAATGGATATTATTTAAGTGGAACTTCATGCTTAGGTTGTACATCTCCATGTGGCACTTGTGTTGAGACTTCAACTAAATGCTTAAGCTGTAATACATTAACAAAATACTTGGACAATAGCGCTTGTATAAATTGCGTTTCCCCATGTTAAACATGTTCCAGTGCATCATATTGTTTAACTTGTATTTCAACCTACTATCTGGCTGCTTAAAACACTTGTTCTAAATGTTTGTCACCTTGTGTTACTTGTACAACCGAAACATCGTGTTTATCTTGTCTAGATGGTTATTATTTGTCAGGCTCTTAATGCATAACATGTGATATCAATTGTAAAACTTGTTGGAATAAAGCTGATTATTGTATGACTTGCACTTCAAGACAATACTTAACATCTGAAAATAAATGTGCTGCATGTACATCACCTTGCTCATCTTGTGTTAATTCGGCTACTTCTTGCACTTCTTGTTTAGATTTATATTATTATGAAGCCAATAGTTGTAAGAGGTGTATTTCACCTTGTTGGACATGTGACTAAGCAAATGTGTGCAAATTGTGTTTGTCTGGCAAATATTATGATCAAACTCAAAAGAACTGTCTGGATTGTGATAAAAATGTTTGTGTTACTTGTACAGGAACAGCAACAACATGTTTAAGTTGTGCTTCAGGTAAATACTTGGAAAGTAATACATGTAAAACATGCGATTCAAAATGTGTCACTTGTACAAGTCTGACAACCTGTTAATCATGTTCAGTTGGTTACTATTATAATGGATCAGAATGCATAGCATGCACATTACCTTGTATTGAATGTAACTCAGGATCAATATGTACAAAATGTTAAAATAGATCTCTACAAATTAAGTCTAAGTCAATGCATTAGTTGTTCATTACCTTGTAGAACTTGTGATTAAGATGTTTGCAAATCTTGTGTTAATAAATACTATTTCGATTCACCTGAAATTGATACTACAAAGAAATGCAAATTATGTGTTAGTCCTTGCGATTAATGCACGACATTGAGTAGTTGTACAACTTGTGTTTCAGGGTTCTACTTAGATGGAATATCTTGCATTAAATGTACTAATAATTGCAATACTTGTGAGACTGCAATAAATGCTTACTTGTGTTAGTAATTCTTATTATTTAACAACTTCTAATACGTGCTTGCCTTGCTAGCAATATGGATGTGAATTGTTTAACTTGTAGCACTTTGAACAAATGTTTAACTTGCAAGGATGGTTTTTTCATTTATAATCTTACCTAAAATGGCGTTACATCTAGTACTTGTTAAGCTTGTTCAGTAAAATGCTCAAGTTGTTCCTAGTCCTTATCATAATGTTCAAAATGTGCAGGTAACAGATAAGGCACTCCATAATGTACAACTTGCCCATATGGATATTTTGATAGTGGCTTATTGAATTGTGAATAATGCAATACTAAGTATTGCATCACTTGCAATGGATCAGCAAAAAATTGTTCTACTTGTACGATTAAAGAATCCAACCTCCAACATGCTTCTGTCGACCTGGTACTTATACTTCTGGAGATGATTGCATTTAATGTATGGCTAATTGTTCTTCTTGTACAACTTCGAATTAATGTACTTTATGCAATACTGGATACTACTATAAATAAAATTGGGATGGATAAGGTAATAATATATGTACAAATACCTGTGGGGATTCCTATTTCTAAGATATCAATAATTAATTATGCATCAAATGTCCAATTTCAAATTGTAAAATTTGTATTTCAACCACTGATACTGGATGCATATCTTGTCTACCTTCAATAGTTCAAACTGCTAGTGATTCAATGAATAATATTTGTACATCTACTACTTGCAGTTTATATTTGTAATAACAGAGATAATGTTTGATTTAATGTTTGGCTGGTTACTATAAGAATTTAGATTTCACATGTTCTATTTGTGATAATGCATGCAAACAATGTTAGGATACTGCTACAGCTTGTACAGAGTGTTACCCAAATATGTATTTGCAATATACAACTGGATAATAAGTGAAGGGATAATGCATACCTGAATGTCAGACTACATTTTATTAAAAACCTTCTTCAACTCCTTCTGTTTCAGGTGGTATTTGTAATAGTTGTCACTCAACTTGTAAGGATTGCACAGATGACTAAGAAACTTCTTGCATTTCCTGCTCAGCTGGAAGATATTTACTTAACAAAAGATGTTTAACAAGTTGTGGAGAAAATGCAGGATATGTAGCTAATACAGACACAAATAGATGTGATTAATGTGCAGCTAATTGTACTTCATGTACATCAATTTCAGCTTAGAGATGCACAAAATGCGCTATTACTCATTTCTTCTTGTCAAACTAATGTCTTGGCCAATGTCCTTCTGGTTATTATGGAGATACTAATAAGGTATGTTAGGCATGTAATTCTTCTTGTTTAACATGTGATGGTCCCTTAGAAAATAATTGTTTATCATGTGGAGCTTCTATTTTCTACTTGGCTTCAACTAAGAGATGTACAACATTATGTCCCGATAAATTCTATGGAAAAACAGATACATTTAGATGTGAAAACTGTATAAATGGTTGCTTAAAGTGCATCAATCCATTGGATTGTTAATATTGTGATGAAAACTATTTCTTAAATACACTAAATTCTATTAATAATTGTTTAGCCTTATGTCCGGATGGATATTTTGGAGCAGCTTCTGCTAGAGCTTGTAGATAATGTGATCCTGGATGTAAGACTTGTAAGGGTTCAACATAATCTGATTGTATCATATGTTCATCTGGAAGATTCAATTATATGGGAGATTGCATTGCAACCTGTCCAGCAGGCACCTTTTTAGATACAGTTAATATGAGATGTGATACTTGTTCTTAAGGATGCTCTACTTGTACATCTATAGGGATGGGCAATTGCACAACTTGTGAATTTGGATACTTATTTTATAATAAAGGATGCTATATCACTTGTCCCACTGGATCTTATAAAACAGGCACAACATGTACATCATGCATTTCAAATTGTTCTGTTTGCAATGATAGCATTTCTTGTTAAAGATGCAATGATTCGACATTCTACACTGGAATATTATGCACTACCAGTTGCTTAAGCAATTAATATGGAGATACTTTAACAAGGACATGTAAATAATGTGACCCTAGTTGTTTGACCTGTTTTGGAGCTAAAATAGATAACTGTCTTAGTTGTAATACTACTTTCCTATTTTCAAATTCATGCAATCAATATTGTCCTGATGGTTATTATGCTGATATATCAACAAAGACTTGTAAAGGTTGTATTTCCACTTGTGCAACTTGTTTAAATCCTACATCTTGTGCATCATGTACCTAAGGCTTATTTTTAACTGGAAATCCCATTTTATGCTAAACCTCATGTCCTGCAGGATTTTATGGAGATGCAGGAACTAGAGCTTGTAGAGCATGTTTCACTGGCTGCAGGACTTGCTTTGGTACAACATCAGATAAATGCTAATCATGTTTAGCAAGTGCTAGTCCTAGATTGTTCTATTTTAATTATTCTTGTAATTAAACCTGTCCAGATGGAACATACCCTAATACTTCAAATAGTACTTGTGATTCTTGTCATCAATTTTGTGGTAAATGCATTGATGCCTCAGCCAAATGTACATTATGTACAACCAACAGATTTATGAGTCCTTTGAGTGCTGATATCAATTCACCATGTATTACAGTTTGCCCTTACCAATATTATGGGGATCAAATTACTAGAACATGTTTATTATGTGCATCTAATTGCAGAAGTTGCACAAGTTCCTTAGTTAATAATTGCACAGCATGCATGAATAAAAACATTAATAATTATCAAACTAATTACTATTTATCTTAGAGCAGCTGTGTAACATAATGTCCAAGTTAATAAGTTATGGATTAAGGTGGAAGTTCAACAGAATAACAGTTATATGGTGATATTGTGTCAGATCCACTTTCTTATAACTGTGTCATTAAATGTCCACCCTTAACTTACAGAAATAACTCCATTATGGTTTGTGAATAATGCCATGTATCATGCAGAAGTTGTGAAGGAAAATTAAGCAATTAATGTTTAGCTTGCTTTGCTGGTTTTTACCTTTTTTAAGGAACTTGCTCATCTGGATGCCCCTCAGGTACATACTTATATTCTGTCACTTCATCGTGTATAACATGTAATTCAAAATGTAAAGAATGCGATGGACCCAATGCCACTGATTGTACTGAGTGTTCACTTCCTATGGTTAAAATAAGGCAGAGAATGTTTGGATAATTGTAATGAAGGTTATGTGGTTGTTGATTAAGTCTGTGTTTCCTGTCATTACACTTGTAATTTATGCATCGGCAATGACATCTAAGAATGTACTTCTTGCTCCCTTGGATTATTACCTACCAAAATTGCAAGAGAGCGACCCAAGTGGTATATGTTTACAAAGTTGCAATTCATCTTACTACCCCGACACTATTGACAATAATTGCAAACTTTGTCATTCTTCATGTATAACTTGTTAAGGCTCGGATGAGAATGATTGCTTGAGTTGCAGTGGAACTTTAATGTTTATGGGAGGAAAATGCAGTGATACCTGTATAGATGGTTACTACTTGAATATTAATCAATGTGCACAGTGTAATTTGTCATGCAAAACATGCGATGGATCCAGTTCAAGCTAATGCTTAAGTTGCAGTGAACAACTTTTCTTATTTAATTCTTAATGTTTGATTTCTTGCATTGAAGGATACTTCTAAAATGAAATTAAACACTCTTGTGATAAATGTATGGAGAATTGTTCGACATGTACTAATAGTACAACATGTAATGCTTGTGATACCTCCAAATTCTTCTTATTCCAAGAGAATTGTTATGTGTATTGCTCTTCTGGATTTTACTTTGATACTACTTAGAAAAATTGTTAAAGTTGTAATCCTTTATGTGTTACATGCACTGGTCCAGAGAGCAATCAATGTCTAAGTTGCGAAACTGAGTACTTCTTAAAAGTTTCATTCAATTCTGGTACTGGAATATATGATTGGACATGTGAATCACAATGTGGAGAGTTCTATTCACCTGATATCTAAAATTCTGTTTGTTTGTTTGATACATGTGATGCTACCTGTACTACCTGTTTGAATGATTAACCTACAACTTGTAGATCCTGTCATAATTAATTCTGTCAAATTCAAGATGTTTGGCTGGTTGTCAAGATGGGTACTTTGTAGAAAATAACTAATGTGTCCTTTGTAATAGATTATGTAAAACTTGTGATGATAGCTCAAATGTTTGTTCATCATGTGCAGTTATTGCATTTAGAGTTGATGATTCTTATTGTGTTAGTACATGTCCAGAGGAATATATTAAGGATGCTACTCAACCTATTTGTGTTGGATGTGTTCCCAATTGTTAAAATTGCGTGTATGATGAAAAATTAAATGGATCTACAAAAATGTCTTAAATGTCAATCTAGCTATTTTGTGGACTAGACTTATAATACTAATAAAGTTTTGACAGATGTACAATGTTACTAGACATGTCCAGATGGAAAGTACAATAATTTGGATTCGTATTAATGTACAAATTGTGATTGGAGTTGTAAGACTTGTATAGAATCTACAAGTTTGGATTGCGTCAAATGTGGAACAGTTGTCCATCCTAAAACAGGTGCCACTTAAATTAGATATATGGAAGATGGTATTTGCAAAATCACATGTTAAGCTGGCTCTTATGCATATGTTGATGCGATAAATGGGAATACTTGTTTGATTTGTAATACAACTTGTAAAACTTGTTTTGGAATTCTGGATTCTAACTGCAGCAGTTGTTATTCAACTACTTATCTTTCTGATAATGGTAAATGTGTCAAGGATTGTTCCACAGGATATTTTTCAAATGATTCCAATTAGAAATGTGAAAAGTGTTATTAAGGATGTTCTAAATGTGATGGTGTCAAATCTACTTAATGTTTAGCATGTGAAGATGGATATTATTTGTATAAGGACACTTGTTAAACTGGTTGTCCAGATGAATACTTTAAAGATGGTAATGTTTGTTCAAATTGTGACAAATTCTGTTATAACTGTACTGGAAAAGAACCAAATTAATGTATCTCTTGTCCTACTGAACTTTATTTCTATCCACAACTAAATACTTGTTATATTGAATGTCCTCTTAAATCATTCCTTAATCTATCAACTTTCTAATGTCAAGAGTGTCATTCATCATGTCTTACTTGCAAAAATGAAATTGAGGATAGTTGTTTATCATGTCCATAAATAGAAAATGATACTGACATATAGACATATTTACTAAATGGAAAATGTATTTCAGATTGTGGAAATCATAAATTTGCAGATCCTGATTCTTTGATTTGTGAAGAATGTTCTATTTAATGCATCAGTTGCTAAAATAAAAGTAATAATTGTATAGAAAGTTGCCCAGCAAATCGACTTTCAGCACCTTAATGTGATTGTCCAACTGGATTTTTGATAGATTCTCCTACTGCTGAATGTGAATAATGCTATTACAAATGTTCAACATGTAAAGAAGCATTTATAAACTGTTTGAAATGTGCAGCTAATAGAAATCAAGATGCTCCATTTTGTTCATGTCCTCCTGGTTACTTTGATGATGAAGAGAATAAGAATCCTATTTGTTAGCCTTGTGCTTGGCAATGTGCAACTTGTCAAAGGAGAAGTGATATATGTATAACCTGTAAAGGAGATAGAGTTGGTTAAAGTTGTGTCTGTCCAGCTGGAAAGTATGAAGATTCTTCTGCTCAAAAAGAAATGTGTTCTACATGTGATCCTACTTGTTCAACTTGTGCAGTGAAACCCAATTATTGTATTACTTGTAAAGGAGATAGATATTCAACAATATTACCAGATAATCCAATATATAAATTATGCTTATGTTAAAATGGACTTTTTGAAGATGGCAAATCTACAAATTGTCCTTAGTGTGACTTTAAGTGCACAAGTTGTTTAAGCTCAAGTTCAAATTGTTTAACTTGTAGAGGAGATAGGATACTTACTGAACAATGCACTTGTGAATCAGGATACTTTGATGATGATGTTAATGATAAATGTTAGAAATGTGATTTATAATGTGTGACTTGTGATAAAAATGGTTGTTTAACTTGTGCTGGTAATAGAGAAGGTCCAGACATTGTAAAAATCTGTAATTGTCCTGCCACAGGTGTTGATAGAAGATAACATGGATACTCTCAGTGTGGAACCTGTGAGTATGGAGTGCCTTATATTAAAATGAAGGATAGTTTAGATTCTATGACAATAAATCTTGGTGGAGTTATTTCATTTAAAGGAATTAATGATCCCACTATACCAAGCAGAGAAGTATGTCAGAAATTGTTCAATGATGATGATTTTGTCAAATTAGGAAGTGGAAAACCTTTATGTAATGTGGATCCTAATAATTAAAAATAGGTGATTGTAGTCTTTGGAAATAATGCTTTATTCCTAATAGGAAACTCAATCACTTTAAATTTGAAAGCAGTGATAGGTAGGAAGGATTGTTAAGGAATATTCTACACAAACTTCTTGGCTGCAAAAATTAATGGTCCAGATGTCCCTGCTGCAGCCTATGTTAAATTCACAGGTCCTTAATACAGTAATTTATGCAGCAAGATTACATTCTTCCCTAGTTAAGTATTCAATGATGGTGGTAGAGGATTAACTATGAAATCTTGGTCAATAGTCTCTATTGAACCAGAAAACTCCAGTGTCAAAGGAAGAATTTAAGCTTTATTTGATGTTGCAAATACTGCCAAGAATAACAAGATTGAAATTCCACCTATGCTGTTATCAGAATACTCAAAATATGTATTTAAATATACATTCACTAATTTCTTGAATACAGAGTTTAATTCTAATTACACAATTTCAACTACAACTTACGAATCACCATTTGTCTAAATAGAAGAATTAGCCCCACATGTTTATTATACGAATGCAAGAATCAAATTAGTGGGTACTATCATTCATTAAAGTTGTATATCTGGAATTACAGAGATTATAGCATCAACAATAAATTATGAGTGGGTATCAAATAAGGTCAGCAAGGGTGATGTTGAATCATCACTTTTATAAGATGTTACAAATCTTGCAGGTGTCAAATCTCCTGATGTTCAATTTGTTCAACTTGACATCCCTCCTTATTCTGGAAGAGGTGGCTTCTAATATTAAGCAACTTTAATAGCTACTCTAACAACAAAACCTAATTTCATCCAACTACACAGTCGATATAACTCTACTTAATTAAGGATTACAAGTAGAAATAAATGGAGGAAATAGAATGAATGGATATGCTGTGCCTTTGACTGTGAGTGGATGGGCTAAAGATCCCAACATTAAAACAGGCTAGAGTGTAGGAATTGAGTTGGTATGGAAATGTGTCAATTTAAATACTAATTTACCATGTTCAGATGTGTATGATGAAGAAATCCCTCTCAATAGAACAACCTCATAATTTGTGGCAGCAAAAAGATTAGTGCCTTATAATGCTTATAATTTCTACTTAAATGGAACTAAAGGGGAATTGTTTGAGGTAGCATAGGCAGTTATTGTAATTGTTGAATTAGACATTCCAGTTTTAGAACTCAAGAGACCTGAATATTTAACATCTAAAAGAGTTAACATGAATCAAGAAATCAGCATTAAATTCCTCTATCCCACAAAGAATCCAGATAGTTTGTACTATGGTGGTGCAATAGTATATGATTTCAATGTAGTAGCCACACTGAGATTCTTCTTCACATCAATAACCATAAAATTCTGGGATAGTTTCAATGATTTAACAGATCTTTCTTAATTGGGATTCAGAGCATCAGTGTACAATCCTTAATTCTTCATGCCTTCTACAACTACATTATTGATTAACATCAATTTGCCACCTCGAAGTTGTAAAATAAATGTTGCTCCAACTAGTGGTATTTCCTTTGATACTTAATTCACCTTAAAAGTAACCGATTGTGAAGATAGTGATACCCCATTCACTTACAAATTTACTTTCTACTATTCTCCCACAAAATACAATAATGACATTTTGAAAGCTGCTTCATTGAATCAGATACTTTTGCTTGATTACTCAATTGATAATGAAATTACAACTATATTGCCTAATCCTTTGAGTGATTCAGCTGTAACTCAACCCTTCCTCATTCTAATGGCATCAATCTCAGATTCTTTAGGAGCATTAACCAACCTAACATCTTCAGTAGTGGTAGGATTGAATCAAGTTGATCTAAGACATAGATTATAAGTTGCTGAGTATATGAAGAAGAGAGAATAATAAGAAGACAAATTCTAACCATTGCCCTATTTCTTCAGATCAAGATAATTAGCAGAAATTACAGATGCAACAGATAAATTTATTCGAATTTATTAAAACAGAACTAGCATGTCAATTCCAGAATAAATTAATTTACTTAATTTACTTGCTGTTGGTGTCAAAGACATCACTATTGATAATCCTTCTGCTGATCAAGATGCTAATGAAACTGCCATTGTCAAAGAAGAGTAGACTAAATTAATCACACTCAAAAAAGTTTTGGCCTCACTTAAAGAATTATAATCTCAAGATGTTAGTGTTGCTACAAAGAGTTCTCTTACAAAATCCATTGAAGAATTGATGAATGATGAAGATATTTAATTGAATATGAGTTCTGAGAATATGGATGCTGAATTAGATAAAGCAGATAGTATTGTGTCAAGTAGTACAAATGGAGTCAGTGATCTTCAAGGAGACATTGAAAATGGCAATGTAGATTTCAAATCCTTTAGAGTAAAAGAAAATCTCCAAAATGATATCATGAGAACTGCGGGTTTATTAAATGGACTTTTAGCAGCAGGATAAAATTAAATGGATTCTGTTGATTCAACTAATACTACTACATCAACTAATTCAACTGATGGTAATTCAACAAATGAAGCTGATGCTGCTTGGCAAAAAATGAAGGAAAATAATGCTAAATTGTTTAAAGTCTAAGAATCTGTCAAATTTGGTTTAACTTAGACTGCTGATCCCAATGCACCTCCTAAAGTGTTTTCAGGTGGATCATTTTCTATGAAATCATCTATTGCTACTCCTTCAAAGATGGCTGAATATTTGGCAGGTTCAGATCCAACTAAATCTAAGAAAGATATCAAAATCAGTGATGATGACTAGTCCACTTCATCTGATGATGCTTCCATTTCAACTGTGACTTACAATCAAGCTGAATTTGCAGATAATCCTTATGCAACAGATGATTCATTCCCAAGTCGATCTGTACCAACATCTGTTTAAAATATTGAACCAAAATTAGCCAACGGATCTGTCATTGTTCCAAAATAACCAATACCTATGGCCTTTGGAGTTACTGCAGCCAAATAAGCAGCAAGATTAAGAAGACTCAGAAGATTATATGGCAGAAGAAATATGCAATATTATTAAGATTTATATGATTTAGATGAAGAACCAGAATCTTAAGCCATATTTTGTATAGGAAAAGGTTCAGATGGAAGTTGGAGTGCAGCAGGTGGAAATTGTAAGACTGTTAAATAGATTGATGCAACAGGAGCTCTAACTGTTACTTGCTAATGTGAAGAATTATCTCCTACTTCAGTTGGTGATGCTATTGCTGATGCTCTAGCATTTGATAAATTCGCTAAGGCATTCTCAATGGAAGCTTTATTAGCTTTACTTAACTTCCCCTTCTACAAATCAGTCATTGTTTATGCTTTAGCCTTCATGACTACTGCTTTAGTTTTTTCAGTCAAATATGGATTCAAAAAAGATAGGGAAGATACTGAAAAGAAATTATTGGCTCCTCATTTTGTAGAATCAGAATATATTAGAATCAAAGCAGAAGAAAACTAGTCTAAAAGAACAGAAAAATAAAAATTGGTAATGGAAAAACAAAAGGAAATTGAATAAAAACTTCAAGAAGAATATGAAGAATAATTAAGATTATAATAGGAGTAACAAAAAGAAATTGAGGAATAAGAAAATAATCCTGAGAGACAAATCAATACTAGTCTATAGTTCCCATTATCAGAGGAGGCTCCGGTAGATATTGTGATGGTCCAGCCTGATATTGAGCCAGAGGAATTGATGAAAATTAGATAACTGAATGAAATCAAAGAAGAATAAAATGCAAATGCTCCTATGAAAAGTGAGCCTACCTATAAATCTGACTCTGATGATTCTGATAGACCACCTAATTAAGTAGTTTATGATGAAGAAGATAGTGAAAATAGTGATAACATGGAAAGTCTCTATGAGGTTCCTGAAAATATTCTAGATTAAAAACCTGAGGAAAGGTAGAAGGAACCTGAAATAGCTCAGTACTTCAAATAATTAGAACCTGAATTTTCTAAATCTTCTATGTCTGTTGTAACAATCAAATAGAAAAGTGTCTCTAATCAATAATAATAATAATAATCATAATAATAAAAATCATAATCATAATAATAATCTTATATTTTATAAGATTAATAATAATAATTTAAATCAGAAAGTGTATCTGATCTAGAATAATTTAATTAAGAATTAGAAAAACAATTCCGATAATAAAGTTAATAATAGTAATAGCAATAATAATAAATCAATATTGAATAGCCACTACAATATGATATGGGTGATAGCTAACAATATGAACTTCATCCAGAATTAAAAGAGTCCCCTATCATGAACTAAAGAGATAATATTACGCCACCCTTCTGTTAAGAATTACAATCAAATGATTTACCTCATCTTTAAGATGATGATGGTTGCGCACTTAGTGCAATCAAAGTTACTGATATCAATCAACCTGCCCAAAATATTTAAGAAGATTCATTTGATAAGGATGTCAAAGAAGCTGGCTAATCTGAAATCATAGAACCTAAATAAAAGAAAAAATAAACTATTAGAAAGAGAAAGAGAAATAAAAATAAAATTAATGAGAAAGAAAAAGAAAAAGATGTTTTGGATATTTCCAACGAGGAGGAGAATCTCAAAGAAGAGCCAGAACCCACTTATGAAATCAAAGAATAATTGGTTCAATAGTGGCATAGGGATAATAAACGAAAGAAATTTTTAGAAAGTGGATGTCAACTTAAATTCTCCCTTGCAAATGTCCTATTGTTTATGGGTCTATTCCACAAATTGTTATGCATCTTTTTAATATTTGAAAGAAGATTACCTCGTCCCATCAGATTCTGTGTTTTATACATGACTATCCTTAACACCTGCTACATTAACATCTTCTTCTAAGTACCCTTGGAACCTTTACAATCACTTATATTCAGTGTATTTTCAGCCATATTGTCTAACTTTGAAATGTTTGTAATTTTGTTCTTGATGCCACACAAAGTGTATGTTGTTAGACAAATAGGATGGGGAATATTCATAGGGTTAACTACCTTATTAATTTACTTCATCCTTATTGCTATGGCCTTAGAAGCAAGTGATTCTGGTGGAGATATAACTAGATCAAACATGTGGGGTCTTAATTTCATTATTGGATTCTTAAACACTCATTGTGTCTCAGATCCCATTAAACTATTAATCGTTTTCAAGGCAGTGCAATTGAGTATATCAGGAGCAACTGGACTCTTGTAAACGATTTTAGTGAAAATATTTGTTAATCCAGCAACGAATATTTTCTTTGAAATGATTGAAGTGTGATAAATATAACATATTCAACATAATATAAAATTTAATTTTATTAAATATATGCATATATATATTTACATCAATATACTTTATATATATTTTATATACATAAATCCAATTGATGATAATAAATCATATATTAAATAATAAGCTTATGGCATTTAACAATTGATCATTAAGTAAAACAAATCAAAAAGCTTATAACATTTCTTTGATGATTCAACATAATATTATTTTTGTGCTTATTTTATAACCAAATTTAATAATCAATCATCAACTTGATTTAATGCCTTATTTTATTTATACTATCAATTTCCTTCAATGAATATTAGGAAAAATTGCTTAAATGTATATATTTTATTGATGGGATAATCAATAAAAATTAAGATTATAAAGATGAATACTATTTTGCATTATTAATAATCAAATATAAATCTGTATAACAAAAATTTAAATTTATACCAAATCATTAAACAAATTTTTAAAGGTAATCTTCCAAAAAATGATAGAGGGATAATTGATTATAATTACAGAAAAGTTATAATATGGATCAAATACATCATAGTTAATCAATATTATGCATCACTTTTTTTTACATGTATGCGACTCCATACTTAGTAGATGTAAACATCTTGCCAACATTTTCATTGTATTGTTGTACTGAAGAGTGCAGGTGTTTCTTCTGTTATGGCTGTTAGTGATGCTTTTCAGCAGATTTATGTTATATTTAATTGTGAGAAGCATCACTATTGCCAATGATTTGTTTGATGGCTTATCGACAATGCTCAATATCTTGGGGCTCATTGTGCTTAGGAATATTATTTTTGGAATGGAGAGACTTGTTCTTTGATTATTAATTCATAAATTATTTTTCAACTATTCAATGAGTCCAATATTTCGTTTATATAATGTCATCATGTCAATCATAAATTAATTTAGATACACTGCTTCTAATTTTAGTTCTTTGCCACATAAAAAACAATCATTAGAATAGCCTTTTCTACATCCCATACAATAAGAATGAGCACAGGGAATTAATGTCACTGGATCTTTTAATTCTTTTCCACAATATTTGCATTCCAAGTGTCTCTTTAAATCCAAACACAAACTTTAAATTTCATTCACAAAAACAAGATAATTAGCTGGTTAGCTTTCTTGTTTTTCCTTAAGAATTAATTTCTCAGACAATTAATTAATCTTCTATTTTAATTCTTTTATAATTAACTCTTATTAATTTGAGAGATATTATTAATAAGCAGCTTCATCATTCTATTGATACCTCTTGATATTGATTTTTAGATCATCAACTTAATTTTTAAGATCAGCATTTAGATTCTTCAATAAAGTATTCTCATTTATCAATTACTACACAAGAGATTCTTATTTAGAATGCTCAATTTTAAGGTTTTCATAACTATTTTTTAATTTTTCATAATCCTTTGAGTTTAATTACATATCTCTTTCTATCATTTGTGATTACATTGCAGATCGTAAGACAGGGAGACTATTTCGATTGTTTGTTCTAGATTAAAGATAAGGTTTCTTTTGATGTATGAGAGGGATATTTGGAGATGATTATTATTATTTAAGTTATTTGACATTCACATTAAGATTAAATGATTATTGCATATTGATTGATGCAATAGGTTTTTCAATAATGTCTTCGTAATTGATGTAGGATTTATGTTTCTTCATAATTATTTTTAACAGTTAATTTTTTTAAAATGACCGAAGAAATCGAGTCTCACATAATGCAGAAGTACGAAGTATTATAGAAAATGGGGAAAGGAGCATATGGAGTAGTTTGGAAAGCCATAGATCGAAAAACAAAATAAATTGTAGCACTCAAAAAAGTATTTGATGCATTTCATAATGCCACTGATGCGTAACGCACATTTAGAGAAGTCATGTTTTTACAGGAAATGCAACATGACAATGTTATACGAATGACCAATATTCATAGAGCTGATAATAATAAAGATCTGTATATTGTTTTCGATTTCATGGAAACAGACCTCCATGCGGTAATAAGAGGTGGAATCCTTGAAGAAATACATTAGAGGTAAATTGTTAAACTATTATTTCAGATATATAATCTATTAAATACTAAAAGCATTAAAATACATTCACTCTGCTGAAATCATTCATAGAGATCTTAAACCATCAAATGTATTACTAGATGCAGAATGTAATGTCAAAGTGGCAGATTTTGGATTAGCTAGAAGTCTATTAAATCAAATAGATGAAACTTCCATTCTGACTGAATACGTAGCTACAAGATGGTATCGAGCTCCTGAAATTCTACTTGGATCTACCTAATATACCAAAGCTGTTGATATGTGGTCAGTTGGTTGTATCTTGGGAGAAATGATAAATGGAAAACCTATCTTTCCTGGTAGTTCAACACTCAATCAAATTGAAAGAGTCCTTGAAGTTATAGGGAGACCAACTACTTCAGAATTAGAAAGTGTTTAAGCACCTTTAGCTTCTCAAATTGTCAACAATATTCCTAAAGGTTAAAGAATTGGATTTACCAACTATTTTCCAAAAGCCACACCTCAGGCTTTAGATTTGATTCGTAGATTACTTTCATTCAACCCTTCCTAAAGAATTTCTGTTGAAGAAGCCTTAAGACATCCATATGTTGGTGCATTCCATCATGATAATCAAGAAGGTACTACAAATCCAATTATTATCTCTATGGATGATAATAAGAAATTTAGTATTAAAGAATATAGAGAGGCATTGTATTTAGAAATTAGTAAGAAATATGAAACAAAATATGATAATAAATTAGAGAACTAATTTAAAAATATTGATCAAAACTAATAAGAAAGGAAAAGAACATCAAGTTTTTAACATGCATCAAAAAAACCTAATGCTCCTTCTAATTCTACTCTTCCTAGTGAATAACCAATAATTAAATAGTAAGATCCTAACATTTAACATGTTTCTTAAAATTATCTTAAAGAATACTTATCAAATTGTAGTAAAGATTATTTAGGATAATAATAATAATAATAGAATGTCAATATGAGCAAAGAATTTATTAGTGGATAATTATGTAAAGAAATTAATAAAGAAAACTAAAGATCAAAAAATGTTGTAGATATATCAAATAATAAAATTGAACGTGATAATTCAATTTCTAAAAAATAAATTATGTCTCCTTGGACTTAACCAAATCAAAAACCTTAAATTACAACTTAATAATAAAGACCTCCTTCTGTTAGTGTTTATTCTACTTTAAATTAAACCTCTTCAAATCAATTAAAATCTTAAATACCTTAATAATAACAGAACAATAATGCTGTTGTTACATAAAAAAGAATTAGTGCTAAAATGCCTACCAGTGGTACCAGCACATCTTTTTATATTCCCTCTGATAAAAATAACTCTAGTTTCAATTATGGTAAGAAAATCTCCAAAGACAATAGTTTCTTAGGGGATCATAATGTCTCTACTTAATCAAATATTCCTTAACCATAATAATAGTAAATGCATTAAAAAAGTATATATTCTATATATTAAGTTTAGCAATGAGTATGAACTATTAAACTTATTTAATGCAAAAGGGTATTTCAGATCAAAGAAGTAAATAAACATTAGTTAATCATCAAAGAACTTAGTCTTAATTAGGTGCAAATAATAGTGTATTAATCAATCGATGTAAAGAATTCCTCCAGAACATGTAGGCTATAAAAAAATGAATTAATATTTCAAATACATCACCATCATTTTTTTAAAATTCATATTAAAATTAAAAATCAATAATTAGTATTATTATAATTAATTATTAACTACAATCATCTATGTATAAAGAACAAGATTAGTAATTCACTAAATTGAACATGCACATCTACATTTCATATTTTATTCTTTCTTTTCAATGTACTTTTATACAAAATAAATGTCACATAAATTCATTCCTTCAATTGCATCTCGAAAAACTATTCTTTTCCCTTTTACACCCTTTATTATAGGATGATTAAATTTATCTAATCTTAAACGATTTCTTTTTATTAATTTCTTATCTTTATCCAATATACTGATATCAGTTTAATCTTGTGTGTCTAATCGTTCATTCATTATTTAAATAATATAATATATTAATCGGATATATATTTTTAACTTCTATATATCTGTATAATTATCTAGAGACTAATATGCTTGAGTTCATAATTACTAAATTTCAGTATAAAGTTTACTGAAATTTCACTTTTATTTCATATTGATGATTGCATATAATAATAGGCTATTATATTCATGATAATAAGATTTATCTTTTATTTATATTTAATTAAACAAGCCAAATTCAAATGGGTTGTACATAGTAAAAGTTAAACCAAAGATAAGATGTATAATCTGCTGAATCCAGTGATAAAGATAAAAAATCAAATGGAATCAATTCTCAGTAATAAACTGATCTAAATTAAAAAACTACTCACTAAGAAAATAGAAAGGATCCATACCAAATAAAACTTAATCCTATTATATAAAGAAGACACTCTCCTAATCATAGAAAGCTATCTGAAGGTTGATATTATTAATTTTTATTTAATTATTTATTTCATCTCAAGATACCATCACTTTCAATTAAGATGATTTCTTGTCTACTCATTCTAAAATCCTATTATATAAAGAAAATAAGTTGAACTCCAAATTCAGAATTTAAACTTAAGAAATTACACTCCAAATAAAATATAATTAATTGTTTTACAAAATTTCTACATACTATAAGTATAATACTAATATATAAAGTAATATTAAATCAAATATAAACTCTACTTTGAATCATAATAATTATCTCATTATCTCAATAAATTCAATATAATTTAACTATTAAATATTAATTGATATATTACCTTATGTTACCCTTTAATATCTTCTAAAGTCTAAATAAACAATTATTAATTAATCTCAATATGTTTCTTTATACTATTGTAAGTAATTTACCCTCTTTGATTAGATAAATATTTAAAACAGGTTTCTAAATATGTTTATGACAATAAATCTTCTAAATTTAATGCTGCTGATTTAAATTCCTTTATATCTAATGCATCTTTGGTTGTTATATCTAATTTTTAGAATAGTTGTTAAATATCTATATTTATACTCTCATATTCAACTATAGATTTATATAATCTAATAAAATCCTCTTTCTTCAATAATCCATCTTAATCAATATCTGCATCATTAAATATTTTCTCTAATATATATTCTTCTTCTTAATTGAATTTATTTAGCATAAAAGCCAGTATTACAACATGAAAATAATTTCTTGCCTTACATTTTGATAACAAATACAAAGGTTTTATTAAGAAATCAGAATAATTATTTCTCATATCATTTTTGCACAATTAACATTTTACTTCCTCTAATGTAATTCTTTCAGTTGTTTTTTTCTCTAACATGTTCTTCAAAAGTTATTTTAAAGAAGGTGAAGTTCCTTCATTAAAATATAGTAGGAGTATATTTTCATTATTTTCTTATTATTTATTTTTTTTAATTTAATAAGGTATTAATCCAGTCAATAATTAATAACCAATCATCCCTAAAGCATATACATCTTCAGCATAATCCTCTTATGATGGCTCTATCTTAACCTATTCTTTTCCATAAAATAAACAAGTTGCATCAACCAACTTACAAAATAAACTATTTAAATCACTTAATAAATGGAAACTATCCAAAGACAACTTTCCATGAATTATTTTTTTAGAATGTAAATAAGAAATAGCTGTTACCATTTAATTTAAAAGGATAATTACTTAATTATCTTTTAATTTTCCCTTTAATGTACTTAAACTACCTCCACTACAATAGTCAGATAACAGATAATAATTTTCTGTGTCTTCATAAATATTAGTAATTGGACATATATATTCATTATACTAAAGTTATATGTTTAAATACCAATCTGTTTTTCTATATTTTGAGTATAAAATTCTAAGTAGAAGTATCAAATTTATTGATAGTTTCTACCCTCTTTTTAATTCCACTAATATTATGTTAGACTATCCTTATTTGTTTATCATCCAATTTTTCTAAAAAAGAGTCCTGTCTAACTCCTAATAAAGTATAGACTCTAAAAAGTCCAGATCTTATTTATATTTGTTATTTCTAAGAATCAAGACATTTTTTTGTAGAACGATATGAAATAACTGACTCATTTACTGTGTCAGATAAAACTGTTTTAGCAAGAATTGGAGTTAATGTTTAAGACTTTTAATATTTTCTATCGATTTTAGGTTTTTCATCAGGTCCTTAAGTTGATACAACTACTTAAAATTCTTTTTTCACTCTCTTTTTAGTACTGCAAGTTCCCATTACTAATTAATATTATCGAATTTATTTATTTATTATCTGATAATCAAAGTAATGCGTTATTTTAATTAGTAATTTGTATAATTTAAGTCAAGTACTAAATTTCTTATTTCTGATCAAGATACAATCCAGTTTTAGTTTTCTTAAAATTAATATCACATATATTTAAATATTAATAAAAAAACACAAAAACAAAACGATATCAAAATATAATGAAATGTCAAAAGACCTAAAATAAGACAATCTATTAAAAATGATTCTAATTATTTACCTTTATTTGAAATTTGCAATACATTAGTAAATAATAAATAAATAAATTCTTATTTTGATCTTGATATCTATATAAATTTATAATATATAAAATTGAATGTTACACATTTTAAATAATCATTCATCTAATTAGCAAATGGCGACTTCGTAACACAACTCATAGTTTTTCATCATTTTCTCTTTGTGTTTAATCCAAACTAAAATATTTATAGAATAATTTGTACTTCTATATTCCTCTTTTGTTTTTGAACATTATATTAATGAGATTAAAGCAAGCAAAATCTCTGCAATTACAAAAAGAATAAGTACAACCAAAAATTACATAGCCATCAATGAACCAATGTCATCAGTACCACCTCCAAAAATCACATTACAAGTATCTTTTATTGCTGTATAATTTAACACAATTAATAAAGATATAATTCCTCTACAGAGTACACATACTGTAGACATAATCATAAAATAAGTCATAATTTTTCCAGATTTCTATATTATTGAATAGATTTAATTACTTATGAAACACTAAAGAAACCCAATAAACAAGTGAAGATTCTCAAGAGATGAACTACAATCAAAGCATTCAATAAATTCATTAAAGTAAAGTCTTGATCATTTAAAGGTACTCTAGTATCCTCATAAAATATTAATGATTTCTAGGCTTCAATATTAATAGGAGCAATTAAATTATAAATAGTTAACACCTAATAATTTTATGCATTCAATTACTAAATTGACTGTATTAACATTTAAAAATATGTACTATCTTCTTTCAAACCTAAACTCACCTTTAATAAGTCTTGTCATGACTTTTTCATTTGGAATTTTGGATTCTATTTCCTCATTTTAAATTAAAGGTTCTTCCATTATAAATAAAAATAATAAATCAAAATTAGTATTTAATACTTATATCACTCATACAAGTTCCATCATGGTTTTGGAAAATACTTTGAAAGTGATTCTCTTTGATTTGGTGATTGAAGCAAACATCTCATCTGCTTATTTTTAATCTACTTAGAAACATTGCATAAATCGTTTCTTATGTATTGATCCTTTACCATTAGATAATAATTTGAATATTGCCTTTAGATTAGGAGTAGTTATCAATGCCTATCTATCAACAATACATCTAATAAATTCATCACAATCAATGGTACCATTATGATCTGTATCAATAGCTTAAAATATTAAATCAACATGTTTTTATGCTTACTCTTTAGATCTTAATTATTACTATAAAAGTTCACATATTTCAATTCTATTTAATTTAGCATCTCCATTTTGATCATATTTATTGAACATTAAATAAATTTCATTTTATTAGTTTTAACAAAATTAACTAACCAAAAATTATAAAAACATTGATTATAAAACATTTGCTGGTTTAATATTAGTCAATGCATTTACAGATTATTAACTAATTTATTTTGTTTAAGAAACTAATTTTCTATACATAGGTGATTTGATGATTTAATTAAGATCAGATCTTATAGATGGATTATATTAAAGTAATTTTGATAATAATTCTTTTGATCTTGAAGAGATTTTATCAAATGATAAATCACTAAATTATATAATACCCTTTCGTATTTCTGATTTCAATTTATATGATTGAGTAGATGAATAAGGTAAATTACCAGTTAAAAGTTTATAAAATATGATCCCTATTGACCAAACATCTCTAGCTATTGAATAATCTTAATCATTCTCAATTATTTCTGGAGCGAAAAACTATAATTGTTCAAACGTCATCTATGGTTTTATATAAATTGGTTTTGTATCAGTGAGTTTAATAAAATAGTTCTCTGATTCATCAGTTCTTGAAAAACTATTGTATGTCAAATGACCATGATTAAATCCTTTCATATGAAGATAATTTAAAGATTCTATCATCTGTACTAAAACTTTTAAAGCTATGTTTTCATTTACCCCTTGACCCTGTTTAATTGTTAAAGTACATAACCTTCCTCCACTACAATAATCATGAATTATATGAATTGCTTCATCATCTTAATACATCTCATGTGTTTGTGCAATGTTAGGATGTGACTAATATACTTTATATAAAAAATACTAAAGGATTTGCAATAATATTATCAATGTATTGTTTGGTTTATCTCTCATCCAATCTAAGTGTCTCCATTACTCTAATTCTCCCTGTTAGATTGTTCTAAATTATCTAAATATTTTCATTGGATGACTTGCCTGGATTTTAAACTGTAATATCTTTATTGTTATTGGAAACAATGGAATAAACTTTAGACAATTTACATGTTTAAATCAGAATGAAATTATGGATGTTTAGAGATTAATCAGTTTACAAATACTTTTCCTTCTTTTTTTTCTCCTGGACAGATTCTTAAGTTTGAATTGATTAATTTTTTGAATGATGAACTTACAATGATTTTTACATATGCTTTTTTTAGAAATTATCATGATTAGCTTTTTTCAGTTTCTGAGTACAAGACCCCATTCTTCAAATTATTAATTTATTGAAAGTAAAAATGTTTATAATAGAATGATATTAAACTACTGTTATACTATTAGTTTATAGAAGATAGACTTACTGTCAATACATTTCTATAACCTAGACAAATTATATAAATAATTATTATATTTAATTTTTCTTTCAAAATGATGATCAATACTTTAGATGAAAAATAAATTAATATTCCTGTGCCAATATTATAAAAGTTTAGCAAAACTAATTCTTAAATTTAAGGTATTATCTATATTAATTATCTTAGAAAACTCTAGAAACAAAACTATTTTGAATTTACGAGTAGAAAGTGTAATAGCAAACAAAGTAATTGACTTTCTCTAAAAATTATTATATTCTGAAATCTCAATCATCCCAAAACCAGTTCCAAATGGCAAAATAGAGACTTATTTGAATGACATAGAATGTAATTTCTTAAGATCAATTACATAAATTGAAAGACAAACCATATTAAAACTTGCAGATGACTTAGGGTTTGAACACCTATCTAATTTGATGTTAGCATCTTTTGCTTGTGAATTTGTAGGCTGCACAACATAGGAATTCTTGAAAAAATGCAATATCAATATTGATTATACACCTGAATTAGAAAAAGAAATATAAAAGCAATTCGATACAATTATCAAAAGAAATTGAAGGAATTATTAGTGTTATTTAAAAATAATATTTATCTAATTTTATTTAATTAAATCATGCTATGTCATTAGGTTAAAAAATAACTAAAATACTCTTTCTAAATTATTCAGATTATTATTAAATATTATAATATATTATCTTTTTTCTTTTAAAAAAGATAATGTTCAAAACTTAGGTTTTACAAAATTAACTATTGTAATATTCTCATAAGATTTCATTTAGATTTTTGATTTAAATAGATACTTTAAATTTAAATTTATTTGAATATGTTGTTCATATAATGATTTATTCATTTTAAGATTACATAGATAACTCCACATAATCCAATTAGGATGAATATTAGAACCATGTCCAAACAAAATTTATTTGGTTATCTATACTATTCAACAATCTTCTTCAATTAACTATTCTATTTGTATAATTCATCATTAGTTTTATCCACTTAAACAGTTAACTTATCTATTTAATTAGTTGTATGATCAATTTTCTATAAAAATCAATTAAAAATAATACTTAGCCTATCTTCTATGCATTCTCTTTCCATTATTAAGTGCCATCAATAAGAACATCAAGTTATTTATCCATTTACTCATCATTCTGTTTCCATCTCTAAATTGCATCTTTTTCCTCTTAAGTCATTTATTATGATGGTGGAGGCTTTCTACCATCTTAATCCATCAATTTCATCTTCAAAGTACTCACTGAATCTACACTATTGTTAGTTGGTTATTAATCAAAGACTGCATTTGGATCTAACAACTGTTATAAATCATAAAGTTGTTATCTATAATTTGAATAGATCTTTTGTTTAGCCTGGATGTTTTATTCAGGGTATTTCTTAAATATATATGAGTTTGACAATACCTTTTTATCTTTTGATTATTTTCTCAAAGCTTCATTCAACTTATCTAAAAAACTTTCAATATCAGTGATTAAATCTCTTATTTCTATATCTATTTTTATAGTATCAACATTTCTTTAAACATTAGCATATTTAGTTTTTTATTCAATTTTCGATCTCAACTAAAACAACAAATTATGGATTGAATCCTTTAAACTAGTAAAATCATCTCCAGCCTTTTTCTCTATTATAAAATACAAATATTTCATACATGCTGCTGCTGTCCCTCCTAAATCTTTATCTATTAACATTAGTTTATCTAAATAAAATTGTATATGTAAAGATGCAGCCATTCTAAATTATTATAAATTATTATTATAGAAATCAAATTATTTTTTGTATTTCAACTAAATTATATGAATAATTAGCATGAAGAAAGCATTCCAATATAGGAAGGATGTTAGTATTAGATTTAAAATATATGAACATCATGAAAACATTTATAATTAGATTTCATTATAAATGTATAAAATACAAAGAAATATATAATAAAAACTTAAATTACAATCTCATCAGAAATAAACTATTATTATAATTATATAATATAAATCAAAGAGGATTGTATTTAGTAAGTAATCTACTATTTAATAAGTAACCTACCATTACTTATTTTTAGGTCTTTTATTTCTCCATCTTTTAAAGTATATAACTTTTTTGTTTAATTATAAGGTATAGCTTTCTCTCCAAAAAGAACTTATATATGAATTTACAAATTCCTTTCACTCCAAATATTTTCTTAATTTAATGAACTACTTTTAACTAAATTCTAAATTATAAGAAAATAACAAGTATATTTGAAAAATAAGACTCAAAATGGAAGATAGAAGATAATCAAATATGAAATCCATTAGAATTCATAATTATGATGGACTTTATCTATTTTTTTATTTATTTTTATTAATTATTTTAACGAATAATATGAAATCAGCTATTTCTAGTATCTCTAACATTACAAATAATTGTAGAACAATTTGCAAATCTGAATAATCAATCACTCCTCTAAGAGTACCTTACAAGTATATTTGTTTTTCTACTTTTTTAGAGGTGGTTCTCAATTAAATTGTCTATCCAAAAAATCTTATCATTGTGTAACTATAATAGAATGTGTTCTAATTGAATATAAATAATTATGTTCATGGATTATTAGTGAAATCACTTAAAAATTAGATTAAAATCAAATTATATCTAATATCAACACTCAGTTGTTCTAATTTGAAAGATTTCTTTCTAAAAAATTGGATACCTATACATAAGAAATATCCACTCTAAAACTGATCCATACTGAAAATTAAATAACAATTAATTAATTGAATACTACAAATGAAGATCTTAGATTTAAATTAAAATAAATCTCAAATAATGTTAGTGATTAACTTTCAACATATACTCCTCTTAAAAAGAAACAAAATTATTCTATAGAATTAATTACCAAATAACCATTAAGAAATATTAGTTATTCAGTATAGGAACCTGGTCATGACAAAGAAAACATTGATATCTTTTTAAAAAAGAAGGTCTCACTTAAACCAAAATTTAAAATTTGATTCTATTAAAATTGATTTGATTGCAACCATACATTATTCAATCTAATCCATTATTATTTACATTATGTCAGTATTATCTAATATGAATCATCTAAATTTATATATCATCTATCAATTATTAAATTATTTAATCTATCAAAATAATATATATATTTGTAATTAATTGATTTTATACATTTATATATATCAATTAAATGTCTTCCTCACATCTTCAACTTCTTTAAGAAAGATATTCAATGATTTTTCCCAATTACCAAATTTCTTATTAATAATCTCAATTTTATCCATTGTCAAAACTCTTGGAACAACATATGAAATTGTGATTAATGCTTTTACCTATAATTATTAATCAATAATATTACTTAATTAATTCTTCCCTTAACTAATCCTTTACTAATCGTTCTCATTACTAATCTTTCGATATCACATAAGGGTAACTCTGATACTTAGGATAATTCTTCAAAAGTACAAACCCTATTATTTTTAGGTAAAGAGAATGCTAATTCAAGAAATGCCATAATTCTTATTTTTTCATTCAAAACATGGAAATTTGGAATAACTCCTTTTCTCTCCTCATTCCATTAAAAGTTATTCAATTCTTTCACACTTCCTCTATTGAATATATCTAATAATTGATAGACCCAATTGTATTATGCACTTTCTTTTAAGCTAACTAATACTGGTTGTTGTAATAATTCACTGAAATTATAAATGTTTGGTGAAATTAAAACTGCTAGAGCCATTTCATAGGAGAGTTAAACCTTTTATTCTTGTAACATATCTTAATCATTTGTATATGCAAGATATTATAGGGCATTAACATAGAATTCTTCATAGACATTCTTAATTTTATAGAAATTGTATGCCAAATAATAGAGCATTGAATATACAAGTGGATCAACATCTTATAATTTTTCACTTGTTTTCTTGTATTATTTTAACACTTCATCAACTTCTTATAATTATCCCTACTATAATTTAAAGAAAGCAATCAAAATATCAATGACTAATTGAGGTTGTTCATCCAATTTAAATTATTTCAAGAAATCTATTCTGCTCTGAAAATCTCCATATTATTCTGCAGTCTTAATGAGAATACGTACTAATTTCATTTCATCAATATCCTGATAAAATTTCTTAACAAAACCCTCGTAAAGATCTTTCAAATGAGTTCCTTGATTTACTTAAGGATCCTTTATATAGATCAATAATTAATCACTCAATTGTTTCCACAATCTTGATTCTTAATACACTCTCATGCTATCAATAATAGTCAAGAGATGTGGAAATGCAATTTAGTGTTAATTCAAAATATTCATTTTAATTTAATTTATTTAATAATATTTGAAAATAAAAAATCAGATTGGGATTGCTAAATTTTTTTATACTTATTATATATTATGTAATATTGTTGCTTGATGAGAATTTGAATATAATCTTATTACAAATTAAAGACCTTCTTTACATTCTTTTAAGGTTGCACTCTTAGCAATAGCTCCAAGTACATCCCATAATTTAATAACAACATCTGAATTCATAGTGTTATGCATTTTAGTTAATAAATCGATCAATAAATCGATATTCCTAATTTAACACACTTACTTAGTATATAATAAATAAAATTAGCCAGGACACTTAAATTAAAGTAAATTAGTAATTGATTTAAGAACAATCTTAGGATTAAATAAACTAGGGAACAATATTAAGTTAATGCAATCACAATCTAAGATTAATTTAGATAAATATATGTCTACATCTGTTTCACCTTGAATTGATTACATAAGACCAATTAATTCTTCTACATCATTATAATAAAAACATTGAATAATTCTAATAATAAGTGACAATCTTGTATTCTATTTATTATGTATCTAATTTAATTGTTTTCGTAATATATTATTGATTACTTGATTTTCAATCAATCTATTATTATACTCTGAAACATATTGATCATGATAAATCTATTGTTGATTCCATAATTTTGATTAAGGTATTTACTTAATACTATATTGATTAATTTAGACTATTTAATTAATTAAATTCTTAATAAATTAATTTTATTATTCTGTGAGTTATCTTTTAATAATTCCCCATTCTTTTAATTTATTAATATTGAATACAGTTTTTATCTATAAAATTGTAACTGTTAATTTTAGAAGTAATTACATTACATTAATTAAATATTAATCCTAATCACTAATTTTTAAATTAGGAAGTAGAGTGATAATTTCATAATACAAATCTAAAATGATATTATTATCATTATTCATACAATTCTAAATAAAATTTGTAATGATATGATTATTATTTTGTGATTTAATAATAAAATCATTAAAGCCAGGAATTGTTTTTATAATAGGAATTAATTAAAAATGTTAATAAGGCATTTAATTATTTTCTTATGCTGTTAAAATCTAAGCAAATCTATAATCTTCATTAACACAACCTAAATCCCAAACAGTACTTAAATTACTAATCATTCTTTATAAATATTGATTGCTATCATTAAATGGTGATTAACTTGGACTTTGAATTTTTATAGGAGATGCTTTTGGTTAGGTAATTTTATTTGCATGCATTTCTTCCTCTATTGATGAATTCATCCATTTCTTAATTAGTTTTTATTCTAAATCTGCTATTATTTAATCTTTCTATTATAATTGTTAAGTTAAATTAGTAATCACTTATTTATTTTTGGCTTCATGTTAGAATAAATCAAAATTTTCAATTGCCTTCTATTTTAATTATTAAATCTATTTTTCTAATTCTTTTTATTTAATTGTAAATTATTACAATTTCAAATTTACTAATTCATTTATTCTATTTTCAGCTGATTATGTTATATCTGAAGCCATCTTATGAAATTTAGATTATTATTATTATTATTATTAATTAGTAGAGATATCCTATTCATGTGAGATAGATTAATTATGAGGAGTATTATGATTTACAGTAGGTGCATCTTAAATATCTCTTAGAGCAGTAAGTAATAATCCCAGTAATCCTAAATGACGAGTATGAATTTATAATTTATTCAATGATAAGAGTTATCCATCTTCAGAAATCAAGTCTTTTATGAGAGTTTTCAATTTGATATTCAATTTTTCATTTAAATGATGATCCTCTATTATTTCAGGATACTCATTAAATAATGATTTAATAAAATAGGTTACAGGTACTTTATCCCAAGAATCACAAATCAATTTAGTATTTGTATTTCTGGAACTATTTGTATGCATATGTTCATGTAGGAAATGTTTTTTTAGAAATGAATTCACTTCCTTGTTAGTAATAATATAATCTATATATTATGCATCTTAAAACATTGATTGAGATCTATGAGTAATGAGAATGCTCTCTTAAAAATATATTCAATTATTACTATTAATTGGAGATTATGTAGATTAAGCACTTGGTGATCTCATATCGGATTAATTGGTTTATACTTACAAAGGCTTAGATTCTTTTCGTCGAAGAACTTCAGGATATTTAAATTTCATATCATTTTCTTTTGTACTTAATGGACTTCGTTGTTGAGTGTGATGTTATGTTTTGCCTTTGAGCATACTATTGTCAGAATGCTCTATTATTGTTATTTATTATTACTTCTTTGAAAAGCTTTGTTCATAACTAACTGTTAAAATAATTAAAATGTAAATTATATGAATTTACCAATTACAAATCTACAATCTTCATTCACTGATTTCAGTTATAATAATAATCATATTGGAACCCTAAATATAATTCATTCAATAACTTATTGCATAAACTATCAATAGTATTAATAAATAATATTACTAAAATAATCAAATTGGATATATATCTCTATTTCTTACTATCTATCATTATCATTAAGATCCAATGTTATCAAAAATATTTACAAAAAGTGAAGTATGAAAAATATAATTTCTTCTGATATTCATACATTTGGAATTAACATCTAATATACTAAGAAACCAGGAATTAGAGGAGGGAGAAAACTAATCACAATGTAGAGTAGATGTATAACAATTTCAGAATAAAAAAAGTCAAGAATACTCAAAATAAAAGAGAAAATTAATTTTTAAGGATTTCAATGCATCTTTTAGAAGAATTTACAAAATCCATTAGAAGTATTTACAAAATCAAATCAATGCATTTACAAAACTCAATAGATGAATTAACTAATTCCACCATTTGATTCAAAATATAATCTCCAATATTCAATTAATATTTTTCATATTATAACATTTAGTAAATTTACTCTCTCTTCTTAAAAGCAACAAGGAAAATGTGATACCTCATTGTATAATTTCTATCATTGTAAACTCAATGAAAAGAGTCGAGAGATATTTTAATTTAGAATTATTTTACATTATATATAATTAAAAACCCATAAAAGGAGAAAATTGGTTTTAATATTTAAGTAAATTAAAATTCTTATAAAAGTTATTCATCACCGAGCTCACCCTATAACGTGCTAATTTTTCGCCTTTTACTAAAGATTACCGTGGGTTGGGCTCATACCGGTGACTTACATAAATTTTTAGAGGTCGAAAGACCCCCCACTTTTGTATTTAATTAAACAAACGAAATATTTATAGATTTATTATTGTTATTGAATTATTATTAGAATTTTTATAGTATAATTTAATATTTTGATTATTGATGAATTTAAGATTCAAATGATTTTATATATATCTTTTATATATATCATAATAATTCCAAATTCATTTCATCTTAAGTCGATAAATATAGATAAGAGTCTTGTCTCGGCTCTTATTTTTTATACACTAATGTCAATTAAAGTGGTGGGAATTCTTAATTACATTTGTTTTTAATGGCTGTGAACATTGTAGTTGAACTCTTAGAGCTCATAAGCGATTAAATTTTAGATTTTGGAATGTAATGACAAGTATTTTAATCACCTTTAATTTCTAAGATAACATGTAAATTTCTATTTGTGTGATTCTGAATCTAAACTTATTTAACAGTATCTCCAATTCTTGGATTAGTTACTGAAGCTTTATCATCACTTTCAGCACTCCATGCATTTGATTAGAGGAAGTTAGCAGCTTAACAATTGGGATCTACAGAATAAGTAAGAATTTAAGTTCCTTTAACATATTATTATGGTAATGCCTCATTAGTAGTTCCATTAGGTAAATTATCACAAATATGCGTTTTATATATTTTTTCCTATTTTATAATTATATTTAATTATTACTTCTAATGTAAGAACCTTTTGTAAATTACCTTCTTCAATCTATTATTTGATATCTTCAAATCCTTCAGATGCTTCATCTATTGTAAGTTCTTCTTTTGTATTAGGATTATACAAGAAATATATTTTTCTAATTTTAATCGTTTCAATAGTCTTTCCAATAATATATTCAAATTGAGGTTAGAATTCATTATGAATTTAGGAAACTTTTGTGCAATATTAATCAAAGTAACCTTTTACTTCATCAGTTTCTTGTTTTCGAGGATATGAGGAATAAAATCTTTTAGTATCTATGATATATGTTTCAATAAAAGCTCTGAAGATTTCTTCCATATGTTTCTATTAAAATAAAAAATAATAATTACATATTGATAATTAACACAAGGTAATTTAGAAACATAATCATAGCATGTTTCACATTCAAGACTAATCATTAATAATAATTTAAGGATTAATAAACATTAATTATCTAAATTCTTAATAGTTCTGTGAGAACAGAAATTATCAAATAGACTATTTTACCATCCCAAAGGACTAGCAAATGTCCAATAATCTTCTTCTAAACTAGTTAATCCAAATAATCCAAATTATGGATATTCTACAAATTAACCATCATAAACTTTAGTTGAATCTTTCTATTTTGATGAAGGAATTCCTATTAACCATTCTAATCTTTCGATTTGTAAATTATCTTTAATTAATAAAAATGGTTTGGCCATTTAAAGATAGTTTTTGAATTCATCAACATCCCCATTTCCAAGACCTCTCATAATACATCCAGTTATGATTTCTGAAAAATATCTATTATTATATGCAAATTTAACAATAATTGGAGTAAGTTCTTCAATTTTTGTACTTTTAAGAGCCTTATCATAAAATTTAGGTGAATAGAGCAATTTCTTTTCTTGAAGAGTGAGTTAATGATTTTATTAAAGTAAAGTGCTAATAATTTGCATAGGGATTTAACAATTAATTGGAAAGTATGCATTTCCCATTTATGTTTTCTTTTCATACAATTACAATGGACTGCTCTTATCCAGAATAAAATCTATCATATACAAAATCATGTCTTTATTCAAACAATATTACATTTAGAGTTTACCTTCCTAAAGAAAGTCTAACCAAAATTAGAAATATTAATCAAAACGTGTCCAATTTTTAGGTACTTGATCTTATAGCATAAGGAATAATTAATCCAAACCCTCAGAAATCTTCTCTGTAATTTCACCTTAAATTTAAATAGTTTGATTGAATAATGTTGATAATAATTTGCCAAAATATTTACGAGTTCTAGATTCTGGACAAACCAATAAAAGATCTAATACCTTAGCTTGTTTACCAAAGTAAATTAAATCAAGGTAATTACAATTTGGATATTATTAAATCAGTTGTAAAATCTTGGTATTAAATTGTTCTAGAATAGAATTATCATATGCACGAGCCAATAAATCATAATTAAATCTAATGAGAATTTCTATTATCAAATTAGCATTATCATTATTCACAAAGTCACTTATCTCTAATATAAATTTCATGAATTCTGGATTGAAAAGATTCCTTTCTAATAAAAATTATTAATTATCACTATTCACTTTCTTATGATATTGATTTGGAATATTTGGTTTGAATGAATCATAATCTACTAGTAATATATTGTTTGGTTGAATAGTGTAATTCTCAAATTTGGATAATGACTATTGTAATTCTTCTTATGTATTAAATTCTAATTGAATTTTGTCCTTTTCCACTTTTTCATAAATTAACATATAAGCATTTTAAGAGTTCTCTCTAAAACCATTCCCCCAAACATCATTATCATTATATTCTAAATTTGATTAACCACCAAAACATTCATTCTCCATTTATTTCAATTTAAATTCTTTTATTTTATGATCATTGAATTCTAACCATTAATTTTAAGTTTTAATGTCAATATAACTAAAATAATGTCCTACATCTGCAGTTCCCAAATGAACTACTATACCAACCAACTTATATTATGTACATTAATCTTAATTAATAGTATATTATGCTAAATCCAAATTAATAGGGAATTCTAAGCGAGAATTAATTTTTTCATTCATAAATGTATCTAAATTAAATACAATTCTTTATAAATGTAATATCAAAACATTTGGTAATTAAGCTAACAATTATCTTTTACTAACATCAACTTTTTAATTACAACTTTCACAATTAAAATCTGAGATGATTTCACCTTATACGAATTTATCGAAACATTCTTATAGATTTTTTAGATTCTTAATTGGAACAGACAAATTATAAAATATTTCATCCTTATTTTTTATAGCTTTACAATTCTAACATTCAATTTGAGTACAAGTTTTCCCTCCAAAAACCCCATCTAAAATATTCTTATAGACTGTGTTCTTAAGAAGATTCTCCAATTTATCAAAAATCATATTCAAAAATTCTTAAGCATCCTATTGAATAAATATATTCACCGGTTCTCCTGCATAATCTTTAAATGCTGCACAAAACTCCTATGGATTATAATCAATACGATCAGTTAACTCTAGATAACTAAACATTTATTATAATTGATGAAGAACATTATCATCAAATGAAAAACCAGTTTTACTTTATTACATATCAGGTTCTTTACCATCATCAGCATATAAAATACCATATCTAAAAGGAATAGTCATGTAAAATTGTTGAAGCATAGCATTCATATAACAAATACATCTTAGATTTCTTATTCCACAATAACCAAATGAACTTCTCATATCACTTGAAGGTATATAATTCCATCTATTTATAACAGGAATCTTCTAGCTTAACTATTAAAGATTTATAAGAATATTCTCACAATTATTCTATTAATGAGATAATTGATAAAGCAATTTAAATGCAGCTTATCTACTTTCATTTGATTTACATTTTACTTCCTTCTCATCTGAGAGACTAAACAAACAATCATTAAATATGATTTCATGAATTGGTTATCTAATGAATTTGTACAATTTTGTTAATAAATTCAATAAACCAATAAGAATTTTATCAACAGCTGTTGATTTTTATCTAGTCTCTAAACTTTTATGATTAACTAGACTATCAATCACTTACTAAGTCAATTATTAATAATCAATGAATTATTAAGAGTCTTCACTTTCAAATGCACTCTCAATTAATTAACTTAATAATTCATAATATTATGATGAATTAGCTTATTGATTTTACATTGAAATCAATTGTTATAATATAATTTTAGTAGGCTAATTGTTTCGTTTTTGACTTTCATGACAAAGTACTAGAATTGCTCTACTAAATAAGTTACGTACACTATCAGATTTATCAGTAAAGATTCCACTAAAGAATATATTAATAAATTCAACATTTTCTATACTACTTGTTAATAATTCTTAATTATGTAATAATATTACTATTATTACTATAACACTATGTTCAATAATCTATCTATCCTCTTATTCTAATTCATTACTCTTAAGTAATTCTTAAATTAAATTAATTAAAACACTAATGAATTTCTCAATCTTTTCAGTAATACTATCACCAAGACGACTCTCTTTTAACTTTTGAACCAACAATTTAAATTCTTCAGGATCTTCTGATTATCTAATATCAAGCAATACTTGATCCAAAGATTTTATGATTTGAATACCTCTTGATGCCTTGTATAAATTAGGTACATTTGTTGCACAAGCAGCAATTACATAATTTTAGAATGTATTTAAAAGAAATGATAAGATTTCTTTTTCAATTTAAGGTAAAGTACTTACACTCCTACCTTAATATTATTTAAAGAATTGTAATAATTTATCAAATCCACCAAGTTATAAAAACTTACTCATCCATTTATCTTTCAATACTAGAATTTCTTGATCATCTATTAATGCTTATAAATTATTAGAATCTTATTGATTCATCAGAAATTCAATTATATATAGACTGTATAATAATCTGTAATGACTACTAACTAAAATCTAATCCCAATCAGTTGGTTATTAAATGTTCTCAAAAGTGAGCATCTACTTAATCAATTATGGTGATGGAGGCAATCTTCTCAATAAATACCAAGTCTTCTCTTAAACTTCATTACTAGAATTCTGTAAAAGTTCAAAGAGTAAATCCAAATACCTTTGATTTTATACAATTTATCCTCTAGGCAATAATTAAGCATTCACTTAAGGTAAAGGCACTCTATCACCTCTAATTAGATCATTTCTATAATGCAAGGTTTAAAGATTCAACCAGACAGTTGATTTCTTAGTCCTTGCAGAATCAGTGTAAAAGTCATAGAAATCATTCAAAGTCAAAATAGAATCTTTATCCTTATCATATTATTCAAATGTTCTTTAGATATTGGCATCATCAATACTGCAAGGATTTCCTGTACAACCAGTAACAAATCTAGTACAATCTTCTTTACTCATTTTACCATCAGTAGAAAATTCACTAAATATTTCCGAAAATACTTATTTTGCTGGTTCTGATAATATTTCTCCATCCAATAGACTAACTTCACTTATTTCCTTTATTTATTTTCTGAAAATCATAATGATTTCACCTTTTTTTAATCTTAAATCTTTGATCATCTTTCCATTCTCAGTAAACTTAATTTCACCTTTCAAACTATTCAACCCAATAGAATCCCATTATTATTTAATGACTTTACTTATTGCCAATCTCAACTCAATAATAGTTTGGTTATCATTTATCTTTATTGTAAACTTCTTTTAATTTCCATGTTCATATGAAACTTAGATTTACAATTCTTCTCCTTATGATAAAGCATTCAAACTCTTTAAATTACCCACTCCATTCATTTCACTCTAATCTATAAATCCCTCTAATACTAATAAACATCTGTATAATTTCTGATCATGATTTCTATTCTCTTGTAATTTATTGAATAACACATCTAATGTACTTTCAAATTAAAGATAATAATCTATTGCAGATTATGAAACCTTATCATTCTCTGTTTCTAAAATCATTTACCATAACACATCAAGACCAAAGGTATTACCTTCTTATTTATTTATTGCTGTTAAAACTGTCTTAAAACAATTAAATCCTTCTTCAGTCAACTGAATAAGATCATTTGTCATCTTCTCATTAAAAAAGCCCTTAAGATCTTAAATAGCCACCATAGATGTTAATTAAGATTACCCATCTTAAGTTGATAATGCACTAAACCACTTATACACTAAATCTTTTTCTTATTGACTTGATGATTAACAAACTAATTATTCCCATATACTTGAAATTATTTTAAAAGTCAATCTGTATTCATAAGTACTTATATTCTAATAAAAGAATTAGATGAATTGCATTCGTATTTTTATTTCATCTAAATAATCCTTTTACTTTTTTAATTCAGGAATAGATTTAATTATCTCTTCAACTATTTTAAATTTACTTTCTAAATCTGTCAATGCTACATTTCTTGTATATTGTTCCCAAGCTGCTGGTTAAATGTCTAATTTCTCTATTAACTTGATCAACACTTTCAAACCAACATTAACTTATTCTCCATTCACAATACTCTCACCAATCATACTAATTTAAGCTCCTTTATGAGGTCTCATTTCATATTATGTTACTTAATCAATATAATATGAAATGTATTATTCTAACATTGTCTAATTTAATTATCCACTCTTCAATACAGTCCAATAATAATTACAACATTTCTAGATATACTCATCTTTATATCTATAATTCATTTTAATTATATCAAGTAACAATTCCAAATCATCTTTTGTAATATCTTTTGGATCCTTACTACATACAGCATCAGTCAAGAAATCTAACCATTCTTTCTCTAATGAATTTGAAACATCTTTAAATAACTTAAAGATAGCTAATTTATGTTCATATTCAGCTTTTTCTAAACTATTCCACATATCCTTGAAATTATTAATTCCAATCATTTTCTCTTCTATTAAAAACTTAAAGAATTCTGCACTTCTCTAAACTAAATGAGAATTTCCAGATCCAACATATAGACTTTCAAAAATCTTCTTTTCGTTTAACCATTCTAATATCATTTAAGTAGTTGCTTATTTCTACCATTCCTACATTCCATATTGATTATATTAATCTTTTGTCTTCTTTATCAACTCTTAAATTGCCTTCAAACCTTAAATCTTTCTCTCTAAAAAATCACTTGTAAAACACTTATATGCTATATCCAAATCCAATCTATCAATCGTTTCCTATCTTTTTTATAAAGGATACACTCTTTTTAATAAATTACTTAATGTTTGTAAAATATCTGTTATCTTTTGAGATGTAAAATTTCTAAGATTAATATCAGCTGATAATAAAATATTATTTTAGACTGCTTCAAATAATTATGGAACATAAGTTTAAATGAATTCTCTATGTAACATTTCATGGAAATTATTCAATACAACCATATAACTATGTAAGAAATCAATGGTGCATTTATTAAGAATTTAATCTAATAAGTATTAAAATAATCCAGCACGACCAAATTCATTTATCATTTCACAAATAACAATTGATCTCCTAGCTTATTTAGTTTAAAATCTAGGTACAGCATAATCAGTATTTGGATAAAGAAAATCATTACAATCATGAACAATTTCCTCTTAACAATGAGGATTAGATGGTTATCCTTTTGAAAATATATTTCTTTTCTAAATTCTTGGACTCACTGCTTTGATCCTTTCATCATATTATTAATTCCAACCAAAGAATCTTCTACTTTATGAATCATACTAATTGCCCTTTTCATCATAAACCCTAAATCCAATAACATACTCCTTCTCTTCTTCATTTAAAGCAGTAACAATTGTAGCATTCTACCATACACGATTATCAAAACAATCTATTATATCGCCAACAATTAGAGAATGTCTCCATTCCCATTCTTCATCTGTCACTTTACTTTTATATGGTGCCAAATCCATTGTATATCGAGCAATCTTTCTCTTCTCTTCATTTTCCTACCATTTAACCCAAACATATTTCTCATTAATCTTCACAATATTTGCTCTGCACCATCCAATCACATTACCCTTTTCATCCTCAAATAATGCATCTACATCTTATCCTTCCTATAGATTTGCACAAAACTCTTATTAAGTGAATTCCTAATGCGAAAACTAAAAATCTTTTGGATTCTAATACCTGATCCTCTTCTATCTATACTAATTCATGACATTTATAGAAATGTTTGTCTGGATCTATAGTTAGACGAATTGTCTCCCAGGCTTTCAATTAATCCTGATTATTTAAACACAACTTCACTATGTGCATCAAGATTTTATTCGCAGACTATTCATAATAAGAAGATACTTACTTTCCAAAACATTGTGTATTGTCTGAATTCGATTACGTTCTTTGCACATTGAAACAATAAATCCAATCCCACAGGATGTTGGATTTGCTGCCATACTATATCCAAATCCTATTAAGACCTACTATTACTATATTCAACTTACTCTTATTAACATTAACCAATTCTTTTAATGGCTTCCTTTAACTCTTCTATGTTCATTTAATTAAATATCACCTATTATAATACAATATACATACAAATAAATAGATATGTATCATTAGAATACTAATCAAAATCAATGACATTTAAACAAACATAATCATATCATGAAATTCCTTATCCTGAATTAATACTTTGGTAAATTTTTAATATTCAATTCTAACATGTTCATTACTAATTTAATTTGATATACAAGAACCATTTAAAGTATAAATTCTAAATTATTATAGAAAGTACTCTAAATTCTCTTTCTCATATGTGTAATTATATTTATACAGTAATTAAGTATATACAGGTTTCTTAAATAAACTGATCACATCAAACTTAAAATAATAATTTAAATATGGGAATCTGTTCAGCTAAACGATAACAGAACCTAAAAATTAAAGAACCTGTAGAATAGCAAACAAAATAGTCTTTACAAAATGAATAATCATTAGATTTTCAAAGATTAGTTAGATCTGAAAAAAGCATCAAAAGCATAAAACCAACTGCTAATTCTCCAAAGTAATTATTGTCTAAGTTTGCTGTAACTCCTTCTACTCGTTAAGTTAAACATATGGTATGGGCAGATTAAATTGTTGAAAATGCAGGTATTCGTGGAACCCTCAAAACTTGGGTATCAATCAAGAATGTCCAATTTTCAAAATACTATACAATGCTTAACAAAGAATAATTTAATTTTAGAATAAAATAGATAGACTAAATAGTTGTAGTTTAACATAATCTAAGTGGTAGAATAATGGTTGCTGAAATGATCAAAAAAACTTAATAAGGCATTTAACTCATTGATTCCATAGTCTAAACATAATTAGTATACAGTATATACAATATTTTTAGTACCATCCCAATTTCATAAGAATTTTTGAAATATTTTAGGATAGTAATAATTATCAAATAATTCATGATTTCTGTAATGGACCTGTATTATACTAAAACATTCATTAATAATCTGTTTACACTTAATAGTAGGCAGCTTTGATACTGAAATAAATTATTGAAATTGTCAAGCATCTTCACCAATATGGAGTGAATCATGGGGCATTAACACTGGCTTCTTTTCAGAAATGTAATTAATCAAATTCTAATTTTATTAAATTAGTTGATTTTAAGCCTATTTACTTAAAATCATATATTTCTGAAAAAGAAATCTTTTAATATATGTCACCTGAAGCTATCAATTTTTCTGAACATTATACTCCTGAAAGAGATGTTTGGAGTATAGGAGTAATACTATTTTAAATGTTGACTGGGGATTTCCCATTTAAAGGGAATAATAAAGAAGAAGTATTTGAGGAGATTAGGAAGTATTCATTATATGAAGATTTCAATCACAAAAGTTTGCCAGCTGATTCTGTAGATATTTTAAAAAAATTCTTCAAATTTGATCCTATCAAAAGAATTAATCTAAATTAAGCTTTAAATGATCATTGGTTAAAACATTATATAGAAACTTAGTATGAAGAATAAAAGTAGATAGTTTAGCAGTTAAATAATAATCATTCTTTGACTTTTCTTTAGTGTTGTTTTTTATAGTTTATGATTTCCACTTTTTCAGCTGATTAAGAATAATTCCTTTATCAACTTTTTGGTCAATTTGATGTTAATCATGATGGTAAGATCAGTAAGCAAGATCTGACAATTGCTTTTATTAAACATTTCAGTAATCTTCATGATGTTAAAGAACATGTAGATGCTGTCTTTAAAGGAATTGATATCAATAAAAATGGAGAAATTGATTTCTAAGAATTCTTGATTGGAGTTATAAATAAAGATACATTAATTACAGAAGAAAATTTAAAAGAAACATTTAAAATATTATCTGATGTAGAAGGCTTCATTTCATTATCTAAAATGAGTACTTTATATCAAAACAAAAAATAATAGTTGAAATAGTAATTTTCTGTTTATGAAAATAATCAAGTAATAATAATAATTACTATTTTTTAGATGAATTTTAAGTAATTTTAATAACTGATGTTTGATTCTTTCTGAAATACTAAATCCAATTTGAGTAATTATTTTCATATTTATTATTATTATTATAATATAATATCAATATATTTAATAATCCTACCTTTACATCTAGATAACCAAGATTATAATTTATGATGTTTGAAAAATGAAGAATTGTTAGTTTAACATTTTATTGATTATTCATAAACTTAATATAATATCATATTGACTTGATACTGAAGTATAACATTTAAAATTCATAACTTTATGAAGAATCTCTAAATTAAAGAATGTAAAAATATTAAGATTAATTAAAAAATATAATGTATTAAAAAAGAGAATTAATCTAAATAATATTTAAGATGTTAGATTTGAAATAATTAAAAGAGTATTAAGAAATCAATTATGATCTGATATAAAATTTAGATAATCAATTTCTTTTCTTGCTCATCCATCCTGGAGAATTATTGATATTATAATTATAAGTTATATTGTTATACACAATGTTTAAATTCTTATCCTAATCTTCTTAAGTATTTCTACATTCTCCAATATTGTAATTATATTATAATGGTTATTTTTAACCTTTTTAAATGTTCAAAAGTTCTTTTGATTAATAGACTTCCTATTCATCTCCAGAATATTCATCAGTAGGATAAAAGTTTTACCTCAATTAAGTAGATTTCTTTTTAACCTAATAAGATGGAATTTATTATTAAAATAATTATTCTTTTCTTTTTAATTTTGTGGTTGTAGTTTAATCATCTTCATTAATTTCAGGATTAACTGATTTTTTCTTTACTCTCGCTTTGGGATTCATAGATTTTTTGTCTCCTTCAATTGAATTGTTTAAATCATTTTCAGGTATTTCATAATTATAATTTTATGCCTTTTTATTTTATAAAAAGTTATCAAATTGACCTTCTTAATATCCAATAATCACATTCTTTTATAAAAAACCTAATTATGAATTTACATCTTTTTTAGGCATTGATTTAGATTCTTAAGAAGGTTAAATAATAGCATTGAAATCTACTGTATTTTTTTCTCCTGTTTTAATCTGTGCAGGTTTAATAAAGTTATTCACCCTCTCAACAGAAATGTTATTATTTCCTTTTTATTATTATACTTTTCTAAAAAATATTAAGATTTAATACCTTTCATTGGATTTATCAGCCCTTTTATTGCTAGCTTAATTATCTTTTTATTATGATAATACATATTATTATTATTATTATTATTATTATTATTAATTAACTTATTGGGTCTATTTAGCTACTAATTTATTTGCAGATTAAATTCGATCTTTTGGAATTTGTTCCTTATCTCTTAATTCTTTTAAAAACTAAGCATAATAATCATCTCTCATCCCATCAAAATAAGGATGTTCTAATGCCTCAAAGACAGTCATTCTCTTACTTGGATCCATTTTCAATAACCCTTTAATAAATGAAATTGCTTTTAATGAGAGTTTAGATTAAAACCTTTTTTCAATTGTGTCTGGTTTGGTGATTTCATGAAATTTCATTCCCACATAACGAGGATTCTTAAGAAAAGCTTCTTTTTATTCACTAGTTAAAGGACCTAGTAACTAAGAAATATCACACTAATTTAAACTTTACAAATCAAATATAATTGATCCATTTCAGTTTAACCCTAAAATAAGGGTTATCCATCAGTTAATTCAGCCATTATACATCCAATAGCCCAAATATCAACTCCTTTACCATATTCATCTCCCAATAACAATTCTGGTGCTCTATACCATCTAGTAGCAACATAATCAGTCAACTATCCTTATTTTTATGGAATCAGTCTTGCAAATCCAAAATCACAAACTTTTAAGACCATTTAATCACTAACCAAAAGGTTTTCAGGTTTAATATCTCTATGCAAAATTTCAAGTGAATGACAATATGCAATTGCTAAACATAATTAGTAAATAAATCGTCTTGCTAATTCAGGCTAAGATTTTAATTGAATTTTACCTCTAAACCATTTGGTTTTTCTTCAAGTAATTCTAATAAGTTTTTTTCTACATATTCTAATACTACATAAAGTTTGCCTTTTCTATAAAAGATTTCATTATTTAATACCTTCTAAAGGCCTCTTTGATTTTAACAATATATTCATGATTAAGCATCTTCAATAGTTTAACTTCCCTTAGGATTGTTTTTTTAATGCTTTCATCTTCTTCTGAACCAATATATTATTTGATTGCAACGATCTAAATTATTAATTTGTTCTACTTCTCCTGTTTCCTTATTTTAACCTTTAAGTACAACACCATAAGAACCTTTACCTATGATGCCAAGAACTTCGTACTTTTACATAAAAATAAAAATATTTTATATTTGAATAATTATTCTTATCAACCGACAAGTGAATCAGTATGAAATCTATGATTCTAATTAAGTTAACCTCTTTAACTTTAAGTAATGTGATTATTCCTGCTTTTATCTTTTGATAGGAATCCTGGAACCCATTACTTATTTGATCCTACGAATTCATCTTCTAAGGAAGGATGTAAGATTTTTCTAACAGATGTATGATTAATTATCCCTTTGTTTTCAAACTATTGAAATTCAATGTCTTCTTTTTCTAGAGTATTTGGAGTCTTGGGTTTTGAATTTATTTTTGAGTTTAATCTCTTACTATTATGAGCAGTTGCTATAACACGTTGGAAAGGCAAAGGTTTTCTTGGAGCCTCATCTAATAAATCCCTCATTTATTAATCATCATCTCCACCAACATTAATTTAACTCTGTTATCTTAAAAATATAGCCTTTTTCATTTAAAACGACTTTCGTCTCACCACTTTATAATTCTTCTCTTAAATATTATTTTGCTATACAAAACTATATTAATAAAGTAATACTCTGGTAATCTATCTTTTTTGACTGAGAATCCAACATGAAATATCTTGTCTCTTTCAGTTTCTTATATAGCAGTGTTCAGTAATTTCCTATATTCATGCATAAAATTCTTCTATTATTTTTTCAATAAATCTTCAGGATTCAAATTACCCATCTTCTTTTTCTATTAAAATATAATCTCAATATTATCTAATCCTTTATTCCCTGAAAAGTACTTCTCATTTGTAATACTAATAAGATTATAATTGTTATTGAATCTAATCATTTTAACAGCATTGTCAATAAAATTAGATAATATTTTCACAGTATCCTTTTATTTTGGTTCTATTTCAAACATAGTAGCTATTATATTGTCACTCTCAATTATTAAAGGTCCTCTTAAATTATGCTCTGCCAATGAGTTAAATTTCTAATTTAATTGAATAAATACTTTATCTGGATTAGTGAATGTTATTGCATGAATATCCCATTAATTATAAGAAGTAATAGCAAATTCTTGTGCAACCCCTTTAAATAACCAGTGATGTAAAAATTGTTTTTTGATCTGACATAACATTTCACTTTGATTTTCTAACATATTTTATTTAGGCTTATAGGTAGGTGATTTGACTATATACTTACCAATGGACTGATATTCCATTGCATCTCTCCTATTATGTAATCCTATATTAGCTTTTGGTAACCACTCATCAGATATTTTACAATAAAAATATAGATCTCCTGTTGTGGAATCCAAAAAATATTCATTAGGACCATTTTTCAATGCTTATAATGTATATTTTGGAAACTCCACTAATTTACAACCTTCCCCATGATTGTTAGTAATAGATGAATGCTTAAGATAAAAAATAATGTAGTACTACTGAAAAGTTTGTTGAGCAAAGATAAGCTATAGCCTATGCTCCAAAAGATGTAGAGAATAATAACTTTTTAGTTTTCAAACACATTCTAATCAAGGTAACTATCTTATTAAGTTTAAATGAGTATATTTACTTTCCTCATAATTGGATTCCAAGGTTTTGAATTTGAGGATGCTATAATAAAAACAATGTCAATTGAATTAAATTTTAACCCATACTCCACTCTGATTAAACTAGTCTCTGGTTCGTAAAGAAAATCATCTAAAGAATGTCTATCTCTAAAATGATACTCACACTCAGTATCTGCTACTTCCCTTTATTTTGATATCATCTATATTTATTATAATTATATACATTGTAAATGCTATTCCTAAAATAATCAAATACTTTAGCCTAAGATGTAGATGAATTGAAACCATTTACAATTAGAAATCTCATTATTATATTTTAATTATTTGTAAAATAAATGAGACAACAGCAACCCTATTTCGTAAGACCTCCCAATCTTTCTTCTCGTCATTCTATAAATAAGATAAGCTTTCTCAATAAAGAGGATACCCCTTCAAACAGTTAGGGAGTGCGAAAGAAAACTCCCATTATTGCTCAACCATTACATTCTCCTACTCAATTCAAAGATTTGTAATTCTATTATAAATATGAAGACATCGTATCAACCCTAATAAACGTATTCCAACTCTTAATTCTCCATTACATGATGGATCCATACTAAAATATAAAATTATCAACGATTTATCAGTTTATAAATTACCAACAACTAGAAGAATTAAATCAGATGATTAGACATCTAAAATTATTCCTACAAAGAAACAGAACAGTTAACATATCAATAATATAAAGCTAAGAAGTGAAAGAAGAAAAAATTTTACTCCCTTAACTAAAATGAAAACAGAACCTAATGAAATTCCCACACATTCCATTATTAAATAAGAAGAATCTCAAGATATTTTATTTCGTCTTCATAAATAATCAATCCCATCAGAACCTAGAGATAAATTTGAATCAATATTAGGAGATAAAATTGTTAGTGGTATAAAGTAAATTGAAAAGAAGACAGAAAACTTTATAGAACTAGAAGAAGATAGTTAATTCTTTTTGGAAACAAAATAAAATAAAAAAAATAGTGAAATCCCTCTTTTGACTTAAGAAACTAAAGAAAAAATCTTAGATTTACTTTGCTTGTCTACTTAAGATTTGAGAAAAAAATTCGGAGAACAAAACATCAGAATAGGGAATTCTAAAATCAATTCAAGATAGCCTAACAAATTAGTCATTCCAAGAAATGGCAAATCTAAATTTCCGTTAGATTTTTTTAATGCTCTACTCCCTAATTCTATTTTTAATTGATTTGTTTTATATCATATGGTATAAGTTTTAATTTGTTATTTTGCAAATTACAATACAATACAATACTTTCTCTTCAACCTAAGTATTTATAATCTTTTGAAACATTTTTAAAACTAATATTAAATTAATATTTGTTTTTAAAGTAAAGAATATGATTTTAAATTTGTCATAATTAAATTATTATTCATGTATAACTATTTCCAAATATTAAGGCATATCCTTTTAAAATTTTATCAAGTTTCTATTTTTAACTAGCACTTAGTCCTGATTAGAAAGATAAAAATATGTATATATTGTCGTTTGGCAAAATTTCAAACTAAAAAATATAATACATCTAATTTATACTTTTATTAAGAATTAAATGTCTTAAAATCTTCCAATGCCTCCTAATTTTATTGCAGCAACACCCTATTAAAAATCTTGAATTTTATTTTAATTTAATATAATTATTTTAGGTATTAACTTAAGAAAGTTTTAAATATCTTTCACTATATATTTGTTTAACTAAAGCTAAGATGTTCTGATTATATTATTATTCTTTTTTTTCCATTTAACCTTAAAGTCCTCTGTTTTAATTTCTGCGTAAATTATTTATTAGCAAATGAAAATTGGAATGGAAATAAGGAATTATTTATTTTCAGAAAGTGAAATATTCACTGTCAAAACTTCCTAATGAATCATATCTTGTTCTATCAACATCTCAATTAATTCATTACAATCTTTATCTAATTATTTTGAAAAAACAAAGGATGAGGCCCAAAATTATTAGAATTCTAATATAAAAATAATAGCTACTTTCAATTTCCTTAAATTCAACTTTTATATCTGTCTTTCCTCTTTCTATATTTTTGATATACAACCCATAAGTGAAATAAGATTTGTTTTATGATACTTAAGTTTAATAGGACAAACCAAATTCCATCCCATAGTGTACATATAAAATACCTTAAGATCCTAAACATCTCTGTTTAAAGAAAACTTAATTTTCTTTGCTCAAGTGAGAAATGTTGTAAAAATCTTAAATGAAGCTAATTTCCTTGCCTTTTCTTTTTTTTTATGGTTTATTATTAAAGTATTCTTAAGGGTTATTGTAAGGGTAGATTAGTAATAAATTTTCATGACTAATTGTTTTCTACCTTTAAGGAACTTCTTCACGAGAAAATTGTTGATTTAAAGGAAAATGTTTGAACTAAATGGGGCATTGTAGGGTTTATTAATTAGGCTTATTAATAGAAATAGTATCTACTGAAAATTATTTTGGAGTTATTTGATCATTTTGCAATTGTTATTTATCCTATGAAAAATCTAATTCATTAATAATGATTTTATGTTTTAGATTTTGCTTATTAATTCCAATTATCTACTATTGTAATAATGTTTAGTTTTTATTTTCCATATTGTTTGGGAGAATTTCATCTATTTCTTAAATAGGTTCTAAATTTCTTTTTTGTTACTTGTTTTCTTTTTAAACTGCTTAATAAATGGAATATTAGTTTTTGTATTATTCTTCTTTATTAATAAGTTATGCTTCAATTTAATTTATTTTTTCCTGAGCCTAAGATACTTATTATTACAATTCTAATTTCTCTTTTTGTAAAGTTTCCTCAAGGATCTAATATTCGTTTTATTAATTTTTCAATTAAACTTTATATTAATTTAATTAGAGATTCAAATTTTCTTGAATGTTTTATTAATCTTTAACTTTTAATTAATTTTTATCAAGTTCATCTTAGAAATTTTTCAACTATAGTTCTTTATCTTATTTTAATTTTTCAATATCTCTTTATAATTAAGCTATCAATTAATTATTTTAATTTTGAATCCCATTTTTTAATTATGTATTTAATTATTCTATTTAACATAACATGGCTTATTTTTCTGAAAATAACTTTTATTTTTCTATCATCTAATTATTTATCTCTATATCATTTTACTCTTTTTATTATTGCCTGAGTTTTTCAGAATCATTAAATTATTTTTGAATTATAGAAAGTTGATTTTACAGTTATATTTTTTCTTATTGTAATTGGTCAATTTTTGCTTATAGTGTTTAAATTTAAGAATTTTAAAATCCAGAAGGTTAATGTAAGTGTACTGGATCCTTTTGTTCTTCTTCCTATATTATTATTACTCCTTTGTTATTATTTTTCATATATTTTTATCTGAATCCTATGTAATTATCTTTATTAAGTTAGGTTAGATCTTTTTCTAAGGATTGTAATTTATCAACTTATTCAATAATCTATTATGCTAAATCTTGCTCCTTTATCCCTCTTAATTAATTAATCAATATTTCCACCTCACTATTTTTAGATATAATTTCATTTTAATATATTGTAAACTATTCAGGACCCCACTTTTCATTTCTTGAAAAAGATTCTCTTATATAATCTAATAACTTTTCACATCCCAAAATAAAAATCTTTTATCTTTCTAGAATAGCACCTTTAGAATTATCAATAACTGTTGAACCAATTTATTTTTGATATTACTCTCTCTTTGAATTACTTATAACAAAGTCTTCTTTATAATAAGCCCATATAGGAAATTTAAATCCTTTAATTTACATATCTTAATATAATTTTATAAATTTAGTTGGTTAACCTGATGGAGTTGTAGGAAAAAACTAAGCCCAGGCATTAATGCATTCTGAAGTAAATCTTACTATTGATATTCCAATTTATCTAATATTTTTATCTAAATTATCAATAATTGAGTACCTGAGTTTTCTCCAAATATTTATTTTCCTCTATTTTCATCATTTGGATCCCCAAATTATGAATAATAAATAAATTATTCAAGCGTGTGCTTTTCATATAGATTTACAAATGTCATATTAAAAAAATCAATTAATTCTTTGCTTAACTAATAGAATAGAACTAATACTTACTCTTACAGCTAATAATTTAGCCATCGGTGGATTAGGGTCATTAGAGGGATTAAATGCCAGTACTTCTTTAATTGTAATACAAATAGTTTCAAAAAGGTGTTCCTAATTAGCTTATACAGCTTATTTGATAATTTTAGTTTGTCTGTAATCATCAGTTATCAATAAGCATTATTTAATAAACTGAGAAGTGATTTATTACATGAGATACTTTATTGATTTTATTAATATTAATAATCTAAATAATCTAAATGGTTTATATACATTATGTTTTAATCAACTCGAATAATTATATATATATATATAAATCACAATAACTATTTCATTAAGGATTCAAATTCTGAATAACCAACATTCTAAATTTAATATATATAATATACTTATGGATTAGAAAAGTTTTCTTAAAATAATTTATCTAATTTGGAGATAGAAGTGCTAAAATGAAATCTTAGTTTTTATGTAGTCAATTTTCCATTACTAGAAGCAACCATTTTAAATGTTGTCTTCAAATTTTCCTCAGTTAATAATCCAGTTTTATCAGTGATGGCTACCAAAAATTCTCCAAAATCTATTGTACCACTTTTATCTACATCAGCTATTTTGAAAATATTTTCTATAAATAATTTAGCATCTGCTTTTGAATCAAATCTATTAGAATACACTTTGAATATCTCATCTTTAGTTAATTATCCATCATGATTTTCATCTAAATTAACAAATTCTGTATAAAGTTATTGTTAATCTGCTGAACATATGTTTTTAATCATAAATATCAAAAACAACTATTAAAGTTCTGAAATTTTAACTTTATTTTACTAAAGTTTATTTAAGATATTTTAATCATTTTACTTTATTCTAATTTTAAACCATTGATCATTTAATAATGCTTATAATGAAATTCTCTATTTGGCAGGTAATAATACTCTTTAAATCAGTTGTCTACATAATTTAGATACTCTATCAAATTAAAAATTGTTATATTCAGCAGCCATCTTTTTAATTTATGATTTCACTGATTCAATTGTATTTCCTTCAAATGGAGGATATCCACATATCATTTAGTATGCCATCACACCTAAACTCCAAAGATCTCTAGAATGATTGAATATATTTTAATCTTTTGTAATACAAGCCTCAGGTGGAAGACAGAAAACATTTGATCTATTTAAGTTTGGCTTAACAAATAGACCTCTTATATCACTAAATTTAATTTGAAAATTATTGGATGTATCTACTCTAGAAAAACTATTCAAATTAAGAAATCCATGAGTTAATCCTATCTATTCTAAATATCTAAGTGATTCTGCTGCTTAATAGATAATTGATGCTATTTCAACTTCAGTAAAGGGTATAATGGATTTATCAATATAGTAATTAGATAGTTGACCTCCACTACAATAATCAATAATCAAATGGAAGTATTATTCATCGATAAATAATTCATGCACACTAACAATTCTAGGGTTATCCTATTATAACTATAATATTTTATCAATTACCAAATTATAACACTTCAATTGAGCAATGAACTCTTCATTTTATTAATTTCTTTCATATTGTTCAACTACTCTAATTTTACCTGTTAAATTATGCTGAACCAACAACTAATTTAACGACACTAAATTAAATAAACATATAATCATACATTTCATGTTACCTTAAGTGATTTCACTATAAAACTGCTTGTATGAAAACCTATAAACCTTTAGTTAAGACAAGTTTTTTTTAGTGTCGTCATAAGGTTCGCTATTAACTTCTTGGTTAGGAGAAAAGCTTGGAAGATTTAATGAAGGGTTGTTATTTGTGAGTACTTGATCGGTTTTTCTGATTAATGTTGGTTGTTACAAATCTTTTCTTGATTTCAATTTAGATTAAGATTAACAAGGACCCATTTATATAATTAATTATAGATTGAGTTTCAATACAACACTAATAAAGAAAAATTTTATATGATAAAACTGAATTTTTTGTTTCATTTTAATTCTAAACCTTTAATCAATAACAATAACTAAAAATAATTCTTTATAAAGCAATTTAATATATTAAAAGTTATAAGTTTACAGACAACACTTTTCATATTTCAATATAATAAAATAGTTATCTACTTCATTTGATTAATTGATATACTTATTTTAAAGAATTACTACTTAATTTATCCAAATAATTATTATAAGTAATATGCTATTTTAAACTTAATAGTTTATATTAAATTTGATATAAATAATCATAGTAAAAAATAAATAAATTAATTTAAAATCATTTTACTATATATAATTATTTATATATGCATTTATTATTGTTATAAGTATTAAATTCAGTCTTCATTTCATTACCAAGGTTACGATTAACACTATTTTCTATTATACTAACTAAAATAGCTAACTATTATCTATCCAATACAAAATTTCAGGTATGATTGTTCTCACTAACTATTGTCAAATAATTTCAAGTTTTTCCCATACTACTTCCTTTTCTTATGATACTTTCAATTAACTTTTAAGACTTGAATTATTTTTATGAATAATAGACATATTAATTAAAAAATATTTTAATTTTAAACTCATTGTATAAATATTAAATGACCATTCTGTGAATAACAAAATAATACATTATTTCCTATACATATATCTTACATATTTTCACTTGGCAATTTAATTAGTTTCAATCCAATTCCTGATTTAATCTCATAACTATATAATTACCCTTATCCTAAACCATAAGCAAAATCACCTTATGCTGCACAGCTTATTAATTCAGATTCAGAATGATATCTTTTAACCTCTTAGAAATTACTATTCAATAAAATCATTTATTTTCCTCTAGGACATAATAGAACAGAACCTTAAATATAAAATATTTTCTCCAAAGCTGTCTCAAATTTCAAACTATAAATTTATTCCCCTGTATGTGTATCCCACACTTTAAAATATTAATCCAAAGAACCACTGTATAGTCTAGAACCCTCTGAACTTTAAAACATTGATTAAATTAATCCACCATGTCCTCTAAATTATTTCTAAGTGATTCCACTTTTAAGTGCAAATAATTAAATGTAATCAGATGCAATAAATATCTACTATGGATCCTTACCCAATAATACACTAGCAATTTATTTAGGATGTGTACTTTCTACTATTTTTAAACACTTACCTGTCTTCAATTTCCAAATCTTAACTTATCCATTATTATCCAAACTAACTAATAATTCATTATTTGCACTTAAATTAATTATGCAATTATTATGCATCATATATTGATCATTAACTTAATATTCTATATCATTTCTTACTGAATATTTACTAGGATCCCAAACTTCTATTATACCATCTATAGATCCTGTAATAAGATTTTGTCCATCAGGAGTGAATGTAGCACAATTTACTCTCATTTTATCTGAATATTTAATAACCTTTTCTATTCTACTAATTTGTGTCACTTTTTAATCCTATTATCCTAATCCCATAAATAAATCATATTTATTATTCGTTATAATTTTATTTGCATTTAAATGTCTTAAACTATCACCAATCAATTCTAATAATCTACATGGAGGAGCTTCTATGCATTCACTAATTACTTTCTCAGCTACCTTACTTCTTCTTTATTCTTTACTCAAATTATCATTGTAAATCTCATTAATACTTAATTTACCAGGCTTTCTTATTAAGTAATCTAATTTTAAGAGTCTCTCTTTGTATTCTTGCATATTTGGAACAATCATTTAAAGAAAAAATTAATTAGCAGATTGTGTCTCATTTACTTCAACTAATTCTTAAACTATTAATTCATAAAGATCTAATAATGTGTCACCCGTAAAATTGAATAACTTAATTTAATACAATATCTAATCCCATTTTCCTAAATAATTATAATGATTCATTACCATCTATTATATCTCTCTTAAGGTTTTGTTTCGAATCAACTAAATTTAAACATATCCCACTTTCCTTTTACAATTCTTCTTATGATTTTTTGTATCCATTTTCCTGTAAAAATTATAACATAAGCTTTATAACATCGTTTCTATTTATTTCCATTAAATTTGTAAATAATAAATAATTCTTAAATTTTAATGAATTTTTTCTAGTATAGATTTTATAAAGAAACCATTGATAATAGATAAAAATAATCAATTAAGATCTTAGTATTTTCATATTAGAGACTGAATTTCTAGATAGAGATGGAACTATCCTAATGAAAGGCTTTAAGTTTATTTAATAATAGTATAAGGGATTAAGAAAAGTGATTTTGATCTCAAATAACGAACAAAGTAGGTAATAAGTGCATTTGACAAACAAAAAAATAAAATAATTTCAAATACATATAATTTTAATTAATATAATTATATATATATTATAAAAATCTCAAATAATGTTATGAATAAGAACCTAAAAATATTAATTATCTTAAAAGATCTTAGATACTCTTATGATGTTAGGGGTTTCCTAGATATGTTAAAATAATATACAATTTTATTTCTCAAAATCATTTTATGTAATTTGCCCAATCTAGATAATCTATTAGAAATTCTCTAATAACATTGTTTGAGATTATGGACATTTGACAATATAAAACATAAGTTAGATAAATGATATCCTTGTTTTTTTCTGATCAGTGAATATTCTTTGAATGATGATAAAAGAACATGATGTGAATTGTAATGAATCTTCTTTTTGTTCTCTAAATAAGAGTGTTTTATTATCATGACTAGTGATTGGATCAATTTAAAGATACTTCTGGAAATATTATGAAAAATGTCTTAGGAAGTCTGAATAATTTATCTTTTGAATCTCCAGATTGAGTAATATAAAAACCAATAAATAAATTCATTCAAAACAGTTTAAGTGGAAAAATTATAATTAATATTAGTTAATTTATCCAGATATAGATTTATAATATAATTGATAAATTATTTGAATAACTTGATATGATTATTTAATAATTCAAATAACCAATTGAACTAGCTTTTAAAATTATTTGAGATTCAACTAAAATAAAATTCAATTTATACAATGTTTTGTTCATTTGTTATACGATTGAATTCATCAATCAATTCTTCAGAATCAGAATTTAATTGTCTTTTTAATCCTTTGAGATTGATTTCCTTTTTACCATTTGAGAAAATCTAGAAACAAATTTCAATATTACTATCTGTTAGTAATATATCTCTACTAGCAGCTAGAGACTAGAATTATTAACAATTAACTCTATTTTCTTTATTAACACCATAATTTTAAAATACTTACTCAACCAATTCATCTGAATTTTCCTCATTGAGATACTATTTGTATAGATTTGATAATTCCTGCTTACTTAAATAACCATCCATATCTTAATCTCCTTCTGAAAATAGTTTTTAAATTTAAAGATATTCTTCCCAATTGAATTCTTATAAAAAATAGCTTAGTATCATTTCTTAGAGAAAACAACAAGATTTAGCAAGTTTTGTATTATTCAATAGTATTTATTGTGAACGAAGTTATTTCTCATTATTTTATTTTAAGAATTCATCTTATTATAATTGGTTCAAGGTAATTCTGTTTTTTGAATTATGTACTAACATTTTCTTCATAAACTTGATTACTAGCTAATTTATATCATTAAATTGAATAGAAGTTTATTTAATTATTTCTAAGGTTTAAGTATAATCACTATTTGGAGGGAAGATATAAGGTAAATTACCATATGTAAGAGAGTAACATATAATTCCTATAGCCCAAACATCTCTTGCAGTTGTGAAATTGTTAGGACGATACAAACATTCTGGAGATGTGAATATTAAGACATTTAGAGATTCAAACTCTTTGATTTTAACTTTTTTTGTATCAACTAATTTGATTAGAAATTCATTTTGTTTTCTTTTAAATTAAAACGAGTCAAGAGTCAGATTTCCATGTACTAGATTTAGAGAATGTAAATAAGATATGACTGAGATTATTTATTCCATTATCTGATTTATTTAACATATAGAGAGTCTATTGTCTTCAGATACAAGTTCTGATAATGATTTCCCATCAAAAAATTCATATATAACTTGATATGAATTTTAATCTTGATATATTTCAAGTATACGATTGAGATTAGGATGATCCTATGTTATTTATGAATTATCTATACCAATTAGGCTTTTGATATCCATTATAAATATCCAAATGAATCTTTATCTTCTTTTAAAAAAGTTTCCATTTCAACTATTACTCCAGTCTTATTATTTGACAATACTTATTTTTACTATAAAATAACTAATATATATTACATCCTCCAATTACCGTTTCTTAATTATAGAATATTTTTTAGAAGCATTCATTTCAATGAAAGTAATTTGTCCAAGCTATTGAGAATTTTAGAGTAATCCACTTAATTTGACTTATCCTACTTTAGTTTATTATCGTCTTGACACCAATAATCCAGTTGACTTAGGGGAATTGGTTGAGTTAAATCTATTTATTTACAAACGTCCTGAATTTTTGAATCCTGTTTCTTAAGTAGCAGAAAATTCAGTCTTTACTCTTTCAATCTTGTTATTAATTGTATTTTTTGGAGCTTCTGAATTTTTTTTAACTTTAGTTTGACAAACACCCATTTTTATGTTTATTTAATTTAAATTAGCTAAATTGATATCTAAAATGATTTGAATATGAATTGATATATGCTTTGTTTGATCATTTAAAATAATACTTTAAGTATCAATTGAAATAAAAAATATTTGTCATGATTGTTTTTAAAATGATTTTTTGGATAAAATAACATTAATTTCAGATAAACATATAATTATATAAAATTGATTTATAATTTTATATTGTTTTTTTTTTAAGACATTTTAATTATTTCAATTAAATATCAATTAATTTCTTTAAGTATTCAATCACTCATTAATAATTAGTGAATATTTGAGAAAAAAACATTATAAACTCTTCATAATCCAAAGAATTTATTAAAGAAGGCAATCATATAATTAATTATTCATTCTTAATTTACTCAGAATTTAGTTACATCAAATTTATGTAACTCTTTCCATTCTTTGAATTCAGATGTTGTTAATACATCATGATATAATGTGAATTCATTCTCTTTATAAAAATCAAACTTCTTATATTTACCAAGAAGATGTCTTAAATAATCAACATCTGGTTCATTTAACAATTTCTTTCGTAAAGGCACTAAATCTCTCATCACAGATGTTACTCCTACTTTAGATGATAGACTTAATTATTAATTAAATTATACAATAAGGATGCTGATAATAAGGTTAGATCTACAGAAATCTTTGTAAGTGGGGATAGTACTCCACCACTCAACATTCTTCTATAGGCAAACATGATATAAGCGGCAAAGCATAATCCAGCACATTGATAAGTAAAATAACGCTATTGGATTTTGATTACAAATTCCTTATGTGGAAATAATATTATTCACTTATCTTGATCATTCTTTGGATTGAATTATCCAATAAAGTATTTGTATTCATAAAATTAGGCTTAGTCATCCTAGGAAATAAGAAAATTAATGGCTGATTTCTTAACACTCTCTAGCATTTATTAAATTATATAAAATAAAGAAAGTTTGTGATTATTATTTAATAGTGATTATAACTTAGATATCCTTATTATTCTAATCAATCAATAAAAAAATAGATGTGTTTAATTTATTAGTGATTCATATATATTAATTTGATATATTGATTAATATATATATTTTAATGAAACATAGTTAACCTAGCAAAGAAGATTTATTAAAAGAAGAATATGTGACAACTTTAACATACTTCTTAAGAGATAGTAGTGTTTATGATTGTTTATCTATAAATAATCAAGTTTCTGTTGTTGATATGACATTATCTCTTTTTGATACTTTCAAGATATTTATTGATACTCATATTGATGAGGTTTTATTTTGGAATCAAGAGATTGCTAATTATGATGGAGTATTTACTTAGACAGATCTAATCAAAACAGTTTTAAAATGTTATTACAATATTCTTTATGATATTCCGAATAGTAATTTAATATAAATCTATTTTTAGATAGTTTGGACAACAAATAATATAGCAGCCATTATTGAAATGGAGAATGAAGATGAGTCTTATTCTCCAATCAAAAGAACTATATATGGGCGATTAACAATAGATTAATTCAATTAATTATTATAAGATTTCAAGAATATTTCTGTCAAAACTTGGTTTAATAGTGTTGGAGAAAATCTACATTAGAATTGTCTAATAAAAGCAGAATTAGATGAAAATTTGAATGATGTGTGTTAAAAATTTATTACTGAGAATATTACTAGAATAATTGTAATAGAAAAGGAATCTAAAATGGTTTCTGGAATTATTTAACAAAAAGATATCCTTAGTTTCCTTATTAAAGGATTTAGTTAATATTTTGCTTTATAAAAACATTAAAATAAAACACCCAATAATCATCATGAATAACATGAATTACAAATGGAATATTTTAAAGAAGAAGCTATGAAATTACAATATACTCTACCAGCAAATATACCTGTTTATGAGTATCACTTTTGAATTGTATTATTAGTCTATTTTATAAATTAATTTACATTTACAAAAGGAATACCATAGCCATTGTAGATAAAAACAATAAATATTTGGGATTAATTGATAGAAGAGATTTCCTATTTATTTTAAAATATTAGATGTTTGATATAGTAATTGTTATAATATCCTATTAAATAGTTAGCATCTACAGCAGAAATGTTTTTATCATTAATTAAAACTGAAGATTCTAAATATTTGGCATATTATATAAGAAATAAATAGTAATTCACTTTTAATCAAACATTAAAACAAGTAAATAAAACTATCAATTATATATTAAGGTTGTAGAAAATCTGTTATTGTCACCTAGAGGTAGTTTAGTATGTTTAGATAATGAATAAAGAGTGCTTTCTATATTTTAAATATCAGACCTATTCAAAATATTTGTTACAGATAATTAGAATTTAGAATATTCTGGATAATGAGAAATATATTAATTTTTAATTAAAATTGTTTGAGATATGTTTATTTTAATTAGACAGTGACTTTAAATACAAATAATCATTAAGTGTTGGAAATAATAATTAAATAATTATATTTATGTAAGACCATACATTGACAATCAAGACAGAAAATGATTGGAAACAACTTGTTCTTGAAAACAAAAAACCAGTCATTGTTGATTTCTATGCCGATTGGTATTTAAAATTACCTATATTCATAGGTGTGGTCCATGCAAGGTGTTAAAACCAAAACTCCACTCTCTTCATTAAGAAAGTTAGGGAAAATGGGAATTGGCAGTCCTCAATGTTGACATTGAAGAATTATAGAAGATTTCATCAACTTATGCTGTAAGAAATCTAAATAAGTTTTTAGAAAGAAGGAATACCAGCAGTGTATTTATTCCATAAAGGTCAATAAATATCTACCTTTTTGGGTAATAATCAAGGAAAAGCATAAGAAATGGCTACAATGGCAGCATCATTATGAGATTTATATATATAAAAATCAAAATATAGATATATATTGTTATTCAATACAAGCTGCAACATTTATGATTGGTTTTTTTGGCATTTTTATAGAAATCCAAACTGACACTACTCATATCTTTAGATTTCGCCATCAATGATTCTAATGTTTCCCCTCTTTTTAAAAGCTAATCATATAAAAGTTAACTACATCATCAAGAGATTAATGCACTATCATAGTAACCTCATTAAGTGTATTCTCAATCTTAAGCAGTTTATCAACTTCTTTAGGATCTTAATAAAGTTTTATGAATTCTTCAAATTTTGGTATATTTATATTTTGATCAGCTATAAAATGATGATTTATGATGAATACCGATTATGGTGTCTAAAAACATTGAATTATATTGACGATAGTATTCTTAATACATATTTTAGATAACCATAAAAGCTACTTTTTCTGGATATTAATCATCTGCAATAACTAGAGCTGCTAGATTATTTTTATCTATGCATATATATGACACAGCATGAGCTTCTTAGTTAGAAACAGCACTCCTAGTACCAGGTTTGGCTCGTCTATTTGTTTTTTATACTATATAGAATACGCAGCACATGTTCTTGCTCCAAAATTAAGAGTTTCTTTAAAAAAAGGACGCTAAAACCAACTATCAATATATTATTCTAAATTTATACTTCAAGAATGATAGCTCATAATTTTAGGATATAAAAAGAGTATTTTCAGGATGGTATTTCAGGAGGTACATTGCTATAATTCTCATTTTACAAGAATCTATTATTTTAAATATTAAAAATGTAGTAAGAATAACCTAGAGAAATGGCTTAAGTGGTTTCAATTGCAGAAAATGCATAATTCTTCAGATTGATACAAAACTCCAGAACAAAGGTTTATTAAGGCACTGTAAAGTTGGCCTAATTTTAAGATTCAAAAACTCATTTCATTACTATTGAGAGTTTCTGTCAGAATATTGTTCCTGGTACTCCTTTTGTATACATATTATCTGAATCTGGATTAACACTTATTTTCCCTCATATAGACTAAGGTAATTGATTAAAACTACAATATGTTTTAGGTTTAAATGGAATCTTTATTCCACAAAGTGACTTATTAAACGTATTCCACACAGCTTTAAACACTGTTGTATCCATGGTCCCATTTGAATAGGCTATGTAAATACAACAATTTAAAGACACTATTGAACTACATTGCAAAGATATTGCCACTAATCCATTAAATAATCCTAATGATGCTGCCTCTTATATTGTGAAAGGAGGAGAGTAAATTTTCATTATTTTATTCTTCTAGTTATTTAAAGAAAGGATTCTTATTCTTAGGAGCTATGATGGCAACAGGAATAAACAAAGGATCTCAATATTTGAATGATAAAATTCAACCAGGTCAAGAAGTTTAAGTTGATCCAAATACAAAGACTAAATTTTAATCAACCAAAGAAAAAGTTAGTGAAGTCGTTGATGTTACAGGATAATATCTTGGTTAATTATGTAAGCCAGTGGCAGCAAAGACCAAAGAATTAACAAATGAATTAGGATAAAAAATAGATAATTCAAGCAGCAATAGTAAATATAATATAAATAATGTTCTTAGTTTTAAAGTAGAGTAAACAAATAACATCAGCTACTTGGGATGCAGCAGGAACAGCTCTTTCAGGATTAGGCACAGCATTATGTTAAGTTGGAAGTTCTATTGGTAATGGAACAAAACAAATAGTTTAAAAGAAATATGGAAATGAAGTTGTTAATACCTATTTAGGTGGTGATTAACAACAACTACAACAACAATAACAACAATAATAATAATAATAATAATAATAATAATAATAATAGTTGGATTAATATCAACCGTTAATTGAAGAATCACCAGCACCTTCTTCATGAAAATTATTATCATATAATTATTATCATTAGTAAGAATTTCATTAGTACTTTCTCAACAAACCTTCCCATTAATTACGTTGGAAGATGAAATGGAGCCTAATGGACCATTTTATTTTTTTCTATTAAATCTAAACATTTTTTCAAATATCGAGTTAGTGAAAGGTGTGCTTTCTATTTGATCTTTTTTGGATATTACAATGCCTCCAAAGTTTTACATATTGTTCCTTTTGATTGTGATAAGGATAAAAACCTTTTAACTAAATTGGTGTAGGCTAAAAAGAGCATTTATAATTGAGGATTCAAAAAAGGAATAAAGAATTTAGTTAACAAAATCTTCTTATGCAAATTTTATCTATTCTTTATACCCATAATATAATGACAATTGTCAATAATGTTCTATATGGGATAAAATATCAAGATAAGAATGCAGATAGCTATAAACATAGTTGCTAAAAATATTCCAATAGCGATTTATAGAAATTAAATTGCATCTGATTAAAGTTTATTCAACATTTCTTATGTTGATTTAAGTTAATAATCCTTATAGTCATTGGTGTCATGGAATCTTAACTAGATTGAAGTGAAATAATTACATCATAAAGAGATAATTAAATTTCTTGATTTCATGAATTGTTATCACTAAATCCTTATCATATATACTATTGTAACGGCAAAGTAAACTAGAGTTTTTTGGATATGATGAACAATTGCTTTATTTAGTATCTTTAATTGAGGTCCAGTCATCTAATGTGAATCCTGTAAGAGAGGTATTAAAGATAAAAATTGGAAGGAGTGATAAACTAACATTGTAACTGTGATAAATGAGTAAACCCTTAGCATTGGCCAATAGAACCATATGGACATTCTGATCTGTTTTAACTACAAATTTGTTTAGATCTGTTCCCAAATCTGAGGCCAAAACTCCTTTTAAATTAAAATCTCTATCAAGCAAAGGCATGACAAGGGTTACTTCAATTTTGTCTTTGGTGAATTCTATAAATATATAACCAATTAAAGTTACAAAGAAAGGGATCAGTAAATTAATAATCGTAGTCACTAAAATTTGATTGATTATACACACTTATACCTTTTAAAAACCAAGGTCGTTTAGGAATATTTAATCCATAAATAACTTATTGAAAATTAGTACAAGGATATGAAAAGTATACTTACGGTTCATCTAAAGTTCCTACATAAAACAGTGATTTGATGTTTAATTTGGTTGCATCCAAAATATGACCAATAGGATACATAGTTTCTTAAATCTTTAAATTTATTAAGGTAATCTTATTCATTGGATAGGTTATGTTAGTTTTATTTGTGTAGCACATAAATGAATGTGTTTTTTACAAAGAACCTGATGGTTAATTCACAAGTATTTAAGGCATTTTATTTGTACCTGCATAATTCATATGAGCATTCTGATTTAAGGTAATATTGTCTTATTTTTCAAGGTTTCTATGAGACTATGTATAAATTTGATGGATTATCTGCAATTAGTGAATATCTTAATTAATTTAAAAAACATATTACTTATATTAAATATCCCATTAAGAATGCCATCATAGCTTCTCAAATGACTTTGTAATGTATGTTTTGCATTACTATTATAGATCTCAAATGAAGATTATTCCAAAAGAGGAACAATTATTGCCATATTGACTAAATAAATTCCTAAAACCAGTCCTAGCATTAAGATAAAAATAATTGAAAATTGAACCAATGCTTGATTTCTCATTCGAAGTTTCCAAAACCAGTTATCAGAATAGATAGGAATTTCTTTCAATTCTTTCAAAAGAACACTTTATTAACTTCCTTTAATCATATATTTATTTTATAAAAAATATAATATGGAGATAATAATGAAAATTTCATTTATGAATCTTAAAAGGATGAATCTTAAAAGGATGAATCTTAAAAGGATGAATCTTAAAAGGATGAATCTTAAGGAATGTTCATATTTTTAATTTGTGTCTTTCTTTAATTATTGAATTCTAATTTTTCATAATGTTTTGTGAATAATCTAAGTATAACATAATAAATAATATCAACTATTTTATGAAACCAATATCATATAAATTAATGTTCTTTTTTATACAATTTTTATGCATTATATTATTCATCATTCCGTATCTTAAACTGCAATGACTTCTACTTCAACTAAACCACCTTTTGGTAATTGTTTGACTGCAATACAAACTCTAGCTGGATAATCACCATCAAAGAATTTAGCATAAGCTTCATTAACTTTTGCAAAGTCAGCCATATCAACAAGATAAACAATGCATTTGACAACATTCTTAAAGCTAGACTTTGATGCTTCTAACAAGATTCCTACATTCTTCATTGCTTGAGTTGCTTATTCTCCTACATCTTCAGAAATGAGATTTCCTGTCTAATATATATAGATTTTAAGTAATTACTTCTGGAACAATACCCAATTGACCTGATAAATAGACTAAATTGGCAGTGGGAGCAATAATTTTACCAGCTGAATAGGGACCTATGGCTTTGAATTTATCTGTATGGACTGTGGTAACTTATTGCTGCATTAATTGGTATTAAATATTTTTCAAAATTTTTATTAAAGATTTGAAATCATGGTAATACATCTCATAATATACTTTAGGGAAAACAACCAACATAAGGATAAAAGAAAACAAAGGATTAGATTTCTAAAGCTGCATCACAAAGAAGTAAATAAACAAAGAAGGTATTACATCTATTTTGATTATGCATAATAGAAATGGACCAAGGGAAGAGCAAAGGATAAGTTGAACAATGCCGTATTTTTAGATTAAGCATCCTACAAATAAATCGAGACTTAAATACCAAAAATGGGAGCATTGATCACAGTCTCAACACTATCAGATAAATTCAAAGTAAATGGGTAAATATTGCTTTTATAATCATAATTATAGTTCTTTAGCCAGAAGATGCATCAGACACTTTGCAAAATCAGGTTTATTGGTTCCAGCCGGTGATTAAAATTCTTAATAATACATCTATACTGTCAATGCCTAAGTCATTGCTGCTCAAAAGGCTGCTGCCGCTGCTGCTGCTGCAGATAAGCCATAAGCCTAAAAGAAAGCTCCAGCAAAGAAATGAGTTTATAATTTAAGTACATTACAAATAATCATTTATGTATTTATAAAAAGAAATTATTACAAATAAATGCAAACATGTCAACTTTGCTTGAAAAATACTGCATTAATTTAGTTGATTTGCTCTCATCACATTTGTCTCAAATGCACAAATAAAAATAAGTAATTATAATAAAGGTATTTGTTTATCATATATGTAACAAAAAGCTAATTATAAAACAAATATTGGATTCAATGTTCAAAATGTTAAAAGAAAACATTTAGTTATGACTTCTCGAATCTCTTAATTGAATCTCATGAATTAAGTTTACTTACTGATAGAAGTCAACATCAATTTTAATTGAATGAAGTAAAATTTTATTTTATTATCAACCTTTCAAAACTTTAGAGTTAACTCATTATTGAACCATAAATGTTTTAACGTCGTAGATCTATGAATGCTATTGATTTATTTACTAAAAATACATCACCAATTAGATAAGAAAAGTCAAAAAATACAACTTAAAAATTAAAACAATCTATCATTAATGTCAATAAATAAAATGTTCTTATTTCAAGTATCCAACTCAAAAAAACATCAGATAAAAAGCCATCACATAAGAGATGTTAAACTGGAATTGTAGAAAATAAATAAGGTATTTTAAAACATAAAATATCTTAGTCTTAAATAGTATGTTAAACTTCAAAAAATTAACAAAACAAAAAACTAGTCCTATCTAAAAATGTTGTTCAATATTTGATTATCTATTGAGTCTCTCATATCAACATACAAAAAAATCTGATAGAAAACAATTCAGTCTCGCTAATTCCTCGAAAGTTGAAATCAAAAAAAATATTAAAAACAGATGTCATAGTCAAATGTAAATCAAATAAAAAATAAAAAATTGATTTCATATCAATCCAAAATTAATCTCATTCATTATTTGTTTTATATATATAGGAAAAGAAAATTAATGTTATTTTAAATCTAACACTATTCTTAAATCTATATATATTCATTAAAATAACTCTATTCTTAATTTTAATTGTAATTATCTATAAAATACTTAAAAATAATATATATTTAATCAATCATTTTTTATTTTATATATATATATAAACCAATCACCATAAAATAATTATATTTCTTTTTCTTTAAGTATTTAAGTCATCTGAATCGATGATATCATGAAAATTATACTTTAAAACTAATTTTCCCTTCTTTATTTGAGTGATTGTGATATTTGATGACAATTTGAATAAAATTTAGATAAATTATGGATTAATAGAATTACAGATCAATAAATCAAATAAAAAGGATCATGTAAGCATTAATAAATATATTAATTAGATGAATTTTATACTTTATCCCTAAAATTTTTAGCTTGATAAACCTATACAATTTCAGACAATGGATTCCTCAGCTAAGGCAAGAGAATTATATGATTTTTTGGCTTAAGGATTTTAGCATACAAATTTTTAAATTGGATATTAATTACTTGATGGGTCATAGGGATATATGGAATTTGACTAGGATCTTAAACAATTTTTTGATGCAAATGCATAATTATTTATAGTTTAAATTGATTAAGGTGCTATTCAAGGTATAGCAGTCTAAGTTTTTAAAATTGAAGGAGATTAAAGTATACCATTAGTCTCAGAATAAGTAGATCCTAACTTATAAATTGGATAGGTATTTATAGAAATATATAAAATAGTATTTAATATAATTGAGACAATAATACAATATAATAGCTGATTCTGTTGTGTTATATGATCATTAAGCAAATCCATTGACTGATGATCAAAACTTATAATTTGGAATGTATATCCAGTATCCTGTTTTGAATTTGACTCTTTTAAGTAATTAGTAACTTCAACCTATTTTAAATAATAATGTACCATAAAATTAGATGATTCCTTAAGGAATGAATCCAAGCTAAATTTCAAACTAATCATATGGAGTATAAGGCTCAGATTAATAATTGGTAAATAATTAGATGTATTATGGTGAACTTTCTGATAAGCCACAAAATGATTCTACAATTTAACCTAATGTCAGTTTGCCAAATTAATTGCCAATGCAATAATTATAACCAATATAATAAATAATAAACCAATAAGTTGTAGTTCCAATTGATTAAAAGTAAAAGATTCTCAATAAATTTTTAGAATATAAATGATCAAGGAATCCTTTGTAATTTTAAAGAACATTACACTTTACTTTGATCCTTCAGGAGAATTTATAACATATAAATATCATCACCCAATATAATTGAGTGGAAGTATTAGAAAATCTTAGAGTACATCAAACAAAAAATTCAGTAATTCATCCAATAAATGGTCTAAAATTCATGAAAATAAATATGAATTTGCAGAGCTTGATGAATATAGCTTTGCTATAAAATGGGAAGGAGGAAATTCAAGCCGTTTAAAAATTAAATAATAATGATAAAATTTATATGAACGGAACATATTAAATTATTGCATAAATATATAAATAATTATTTTAATAAAAATTCTATTTTCATAATATATGTTAAATATAATTAGAATTATTAGTAGCTCATTTATATACAATATAGTTTATAACAGAAACTTATTAATATTAAAATTATATGAATAGCATCCAAATATATTGTGATGATTTACAACAATGTTAAAAATTCTGCTTATACTTAAATTTTATTAATAAAACAGACTATAATATGGATATCAAGATAATCATAATAAGAATTTTGATTAAAGAGTATGATTTAATAAAAAAAATTATTTTAATTTTTAATGCGTTTTATACTGCAAATCAAAAAGCATGAATTATTTCTAAAAATACATAGTAGATTAATATGAATTTAAGAATCTTTAGTTCTTGTAAAGTATATGTTTGTATATATCTATATATGTATTAGTATAGATTTAAGTTATGAAGATATTTGTATGGGTTTAAGATGTTTTTGACAAAGTTTATATATGATAATTAATTAGTTTCTCTCATTTTTAGATATTAATAAACTGCTTAGGAATGATTATAGAAATGTCAGGAAGAACAATTGAATAAAGATGTGTATGTTAATATTAACTATGAGAATATTAATTGAATAAGAGTGAAGAATTGATGAGATAAGGAGAAAAGTATGTGAATATTAAAGTTAATATTAAATATAAAATTAAATATGAGTGATCAGCCACAAGCACCAGCAGATGTGGATATCTTTCAACAGACAATGGAAAAGAAGTAAAATTAAAATGTTTATAAGCTTAGTTCTCATCGTGCATCAATTTTTGAAATAGTTTTGGAGAGCACACTATTTTAAGTAATAATTAACATTCTGACTCTGTATGCTCTATTTGGTGATGATGTACGAGTAGCTGCTTTTCGGTTAAGTGCGGACATAGTTTTTGATGCGTTGAACATTACATGTTTGGTAAGAACAGTTTTATTAATTGGTTTAGATAATGTTTTCAACAGAAATCATACTATCAGTAATAGTTAAAGAGGGATACTTTCTGTCCTTCTTCTTCTGGCTTGATACAATTTCAACCATTTCTTTGTTGCTTGATATTAGTCTTTTCAATTAAGCTGTTGGATTGAGTGGAGCAGGAGGTTAAGCTAAAAACACAGCAGGATTGGCAAGAGCAGGAAGAGCATCTAGAGTTGGAACTAAAGCAGGTAGAGTAGTTAGGTTAGTGAGATTGATAAGATTGGTTAAAGTGTATAAATCTGCTAACAAAGATGATGGAGATAAAGTTTAGAAATTAATTACACAAAGAAGATAAAAAAGAAAAGCTAATGCAGTGGAACCACAAATATAAGATAGAGGTGATTAAAATAATCCTGGATAAAGTGAGGAAGGAGAAACTAAAGAATCAAAAGTATCAAAAATGTTATCAGATTCAACTACTAAGAAGGTTATTATAGTAGTATTGGCTTTATTATTTTTGATTCCTTTATTTTCTGTAGATTACTTTGTGTCCCCACCTACTAGTATGTTGATGTAATCTTAATAATTTGTAAAACTTGCTGAATCAGAAGCATCTACATATGAAGATGTTAAGAAATCATATGAATAAATTATTATTGATCATAGTGGAATTGATAATTACATTGTGTTATTTACTAGTCCACTTTATAATTATAAGGATTTCCCTATTTATTAACATGATGACTATCTAAATTTAAGAACTGACGAATAGGATGTTGGAGCATATTACTTAGATTATGATGTTCTAATCAAAACTACTAATCTACCTAAAGAAGCAATTGATATTTTCGAGTAATTTAAATTAAATTATATTCTTTTAGTAAGGACAACCCTGATGTTGTGGGTATTTTGAGTACAAGATAAGCAGCTGTGATGACAAGTATCTTATCAATTATTAGAACTATATTTGTGAGTATTGTCTTGACTTTTGGAGCTATGATGTTTTCAAAAGATTCAAATGATTTGGCATTGAGACCTATGGAAAGAATGATTGATAAAATTAATAAAATAGCAAATGATCCTTAAATTGTCACAGAAATGGCTGTTATATAGAATGAAAACTCTAATGAAACAGTTAAGATTGAAAATACAATTGTTAAAATTGGAACTTTACTTGCATTAGGATTTGGTGATGCAGGTACTGAAATTATTAGAATAAATATGAAAAGATAAGGAGATGTTGATCCAATGTTACCAGGAATGAAAAAAGTAGCTATTTATGGTTTTTGTGATATCAGAAATTTCACTGATGCAACTGAAGTTCTTTAAGAAGATGTCATGGTGTTTGTTAATAATATAGGAGATATAGTACATACAATGGTTGATAGATATATGGGAGCAGCCAATAAGAATATTGGTGATGCATTTTTATTAGTGTGGAAAACTAGACCAGAAACTTATTCTTTTGAAGAAGACAATGTAATTTGGCATGATAAATAGTATATTATTATTCTATCCTAGATATATATCAACCTTATCTGATTGTGCCTTGATATCTTTTATGAAAATTTAATGCAAAATCAATAGAGAACCAAAAATTCTTGCTTATCGATAAGATAAAAGACTACAAGCAAGAATGGACAATTACAAAGTCAAAATAGGGTTTGGACTTCATATGGGATGGGGAATAGAAGGAGCCATTGGATCTAACTATAAAATTGATGCTTCTTATTTGAGTCCTAATGTTAATATGGCATCAAGACTAGAAGCAGCCACTAAATAATATGGTGTTCCAATTTTGATTTCTGAATAACTGTATGAACACTTCTCACCTGAATTCCAAGAATATATTAGACACATTGATAGAGTTTGTGTCAAGGGATCCAATATCCCTGTTAGTCTTTATACTATTGATATGAATGTAGACAATTTACCTCCAAGTAATGACCCATTAGTGAAATACAAGGACCTAGCTAAAGAAGAAGTGAGAATGCTTTTGAGATAAAAGAAATTAGAAATTAAAGAATAAATTGAAAATGGAGAATTTAAAGGTGTAGAACATCTTTAAGAAAATAAAGATCTAAGATATTTATTAACTGGATTTAAAAAAGATTTTATGGTAAATAATTAGAATTTTATAAAATTAGGAAGTATTTGGTAAAGCATTTTAAGCTTATTTGGATGGGGATTGGAAAACTGCTCGTGCCATGTTCTAAGAGGCTCTCAAAATCAAACCAAATGATGGTCCAACAGAGGCTGTATTACATAGTATGGAAGAAACAAATTATCAGAAGCCTAGTGATTGGAAAGGATATAGAGAATTAACAGAGAAATGATTAATATTAAATAATGAATAAGTTTACACTGAATTTATTTATATAATAATTCAAAATCTAATATCAAAATAAAAATATTAGTAACCATATGGCACCCTTTATTTTACTTATTTGATAATTATTTATAATAATTTGTTTAATAATTCCCGCAATATTGTTAATAATACATATTTTAATTTAAATTATAAAGATCTTTATTCTTATCGGATATTTGAATAACTATAAAACTAATTATGGATAGCATCTTATCTTTTCAAACCATGTTAGATATTGATTGATTGTATATGATAAACCTAACTTTGGTTGCAACTAAATAAATATGTTACATAAGACAAATTAAATTGTGATAAATATTATATGCTATGAGAAACTCAATGCCAAAACTAATCTAAATAAATAATTTAATCAAAAAATCTTTGAATTTTAAGATACATTTAATTGAATGGGTTGATTTATCATAATTGACAGACTCTTTAGGATTTATTTTAATCAAATTAAACAATTTTTTGGATTCTTTACAATTAAAGAATAATACAAATAATTAGAAAATTTTAACAAATTTTAAAATTCTTGCCTTAACTAGGAAGAATTTTAAGTTATCTATCAAATTTAATTTAAAAAGAAGAAGGATTGTTTTTAGAAATTAAATAGTTAGATTAGGTAGTATTGGGGTTGATGATAATTTTGTTTATATTAAAAATAATTAATTATGATTAAATATAATAGTGAAAATCATTTTAAGTTTCATAATGTTAAAGTGTTTGATAAAGAAAGGATGATTTTATATTTTAAAAGAATGCCGATAGAGCAAGAAGAGAATGATAATTTATACAATGGATTAAATTAATTAATAATGAAGGAGAGGATAGAATAGACAAAGTAAAAGGTAGAAGAAGGAAAATAAGTGACAAGTAGTGTAAAGATGGATTAAGGAGAATTACCTAAGAATAGAACATTGATTATAATGAATTTTTATTCTCCTTTTGATCGTAAATTTATAGCAAAAGTATTTAAACTATGTGGGATTATTAGAAGAGTTTATGTTGGATCAATGAAAGTAGTTGATAATAATAAAAAAAGACAATTACATGTAGGTTTAGTGGTTTTTAAGAACGAATATGATTTAACAAAATGTTTTGATATTGAATATTTTCAGTCAAGAATAAATACCAAATTTAAAAGTGTTCCTATTTCAACTAATTATGAAAAGAAACTCTTGTAAAATTATGAATTTGTTGATGATAAGAAGAATTAAATACTAGAAGATGCATAAAAAGAAGGATATTAGATTGCAATGAATAAATATGGTGATTTTGAAACGAATGTTGAGAAACCTAAATTTGAGAAAAGAAATTGGGTTGGGAAAAACAAAAATAAAACAAAGAAAAATGTAGATATTGAAGAGATAGAATAAGTGATTTAAGGATTAGATGAAAATTTACCACATTAAAAGAAGAAGGATATTTTGAAGTTGCAAAAATAACAACTTCAATAATAATTTTAATAAGACATTGAGAATTTAAGATAAAAATAAAAGAAGATTAAGGAATGAGTAACTATGGTATAATAATTTTGTACATTATATATCATTATTATTCTTATTATTATTAAATTAAGGGTATATCTATATCTCCTAAACAATCTTAATGTTTCTAAATCTTTTTAGTTATCTAATCAGCTTATTCATTCCAATTTAAATTTTTAAGCACATATATAAATACAATTGTCAAATACAAATTACATAAACCAAATCCTAACCAAATTCCAATCAATTATAAATTGAATACATATGCTAATATTAAGACTACTGGAACTCCAATAATATAGTATGATATCATTGTCTAATTAGATACAATTGTTGATTTGTTAACTCCCTTTAAAGCTCCTGATAATGCTCCTTGAATCCCATCGAAACACACACTTCCAATAAGAAAATATGGTAGGGTTTCTAGCATTATTTATTAAATCTGCAGATCAGATGAATATAAGTGACTCCACTGTTCTTTGAAAATAGTGAGAATAATGACCATTGAAATCAGTATAACTCCTTAAAGACACATGCCACTTATGATATACTATTTAGCCAAACCAATTTTATGTTGGCCTATTATTAATAAGAAAACTTTACTTAAACTATTTCCAACATATGACATCAGAGTTACTGATAAACTAATAGGGACTTTGAAATAGATTGAACTAGTATTGGAAAATGCTAATTGTGCATTTGCTTAATTCACTCCCAAAGAGAAGGCCACAAAGGATAATATATAGAAAACAATAAAATCAGCATAAATGTGTAGGATTAATGGGATAGACTCTTTAATAAACATAATGTAGGTTTCTTTGAATTTAAATATTTGACATGAGAATTCGAAGGTGGCTATTAAATTATACACTTGTGGATTCTTGTAGATGTATCTAATCAACATCAATAATGTAAATAACTTAAATTAAGGAGTTCTATTACTTCGCTTAGAATGATGGCCAAACATAAACCCATAAATCCTAGGTTGCAGATTATGAAGAGGAATGAACAGGTAACTAAATGGAATACTAGAGTGGAAGCATAGATAAATGGAAAAGGTTCAAAAATCCTACATCCAACTAGATATTATTTTAAGCATTCAATTTATAAGAGCAGAAATGCAGCTATAAATAAAGGGATAATCATTTTCCTAATTTCCTTATTTATTTGATATTATATACCATGCATATTATGTTATGATTTCTGTTTCTTCTTTAACTATGAATTAAACTAAATATTGTGAATTGTAAATGAATAGAAAAAAGGGTAAGGATATAATTATAATTGAATAGAATGCAAAATTCAAGTAAGTTTAAGAGAGTTTGATCTTATTCTACCCTAAGGCTTATGATACTTAATTATTCAATCCTTAATTGATACCTAAATATTATATATACAAAACCTAATCCTAAGGGTACAAATTATAACTATATTATCATCCATGCAATCCCATAGGAGGCAGTTTGATATTTGTCTGTATATTATCCCATAAAATGCAAATTGAGCATAGACATTAAGTCAGTACAAATGTAACCACTCACAATCTGAAACATGCTTGTTGATACATTATAAGTAATAGATCTCCAATCATTAGTAATCAATAAATTATCATTAGACATTATATAAAAATGAATTAACAATTTGATACAGAAGACTCTATTTATTCAGATGAAGCAATTAAATCAATTGAATGTAAATCTATCACTCCAAATTTTCATCGAGATTGTGATGATAAAGATGCTTCAGTTCATAATAGAATGAATACAATAAATACATTGATGTGTAAATTTAAACAGTCATTGGTCTCCAAAGATGAAGTATTCACTCAATCATCTCCATTTAAATCTACAAATGGTATTTCAAGTCAAAATGGATAACAACAAAGTGAAAGTCCATCTTAAACTCTTAATGCAGAAGATTTAATAAAATAAGACAAAGTACATTTGGCAAATTCTCGTAAAAGACACAACACCAGAAATTCCATATAATAATTTTAAGATATGCAAATTAACTAAAATCAAAGGAAAAGTTAACCAAATCTATCAACTAAGATGATATAAGTTCGAAAACCAAAAAGATAAATTTTTGTTACATAGATTGTAAATGATAATTGTGAAATTACAAGTTTTCCATTCCCTAAACCTTATAGATTATCAAGGATTATTTAAAATAATGATGGATTTTAATCTTAAAGAGGAAGCTCTACATCTACTCCTAGAGGTATCCTCAAGTCTGGTTCATTTGAAGTGTTGAGAATAGGTAGTAGACCTAGTACACAAAGTCTTAATAGTTCTATGATAAGATCAAACAGTAAAAAGGTTTCCTTTGAATTTACGAGTGAGTAAATACGTAAAATGAAGAATAATAGAGCTAATTCAGAAAATAGTAAATATCAAAGATTGAAAACCAAATTAAAAAGATGATTCTTTTCTTTTTATTTTCTATCTATCTATCTGTATGATTTCTATTATACTATTATATTTCTATGAATTAATAAAATATTAATTAAAATTTTTAAATTTGAATAATAATGTCAACAGATAACACAGAATTGTTATCCAAATTTCTTAATGAATTTAACTAAATGAAAAAATAGAATTAAGAATACTAATTAAAAGAAAACACAACATTTTAAACATTGACAAATGAAAATTCATTATTAACATAAGAATTGAATCGTATTAAAAAAGAAAATTAAAGATTAAATGATAATAATGCATTCTTAACTGATCAACTCAATTAATTAAAACTCTTATACTCAGAAACTAAATAAGAACTACAAGAATCCTTTAATTTTATTTAAAACATTAACAAAAATATGAAGACAGGTACATTTGAAAATGAAGATGAAGATATCAACAAATTAATGGAAATATTTTCTGTAAATTCAGTAGATTAATTAATAATGACAGCTGAGAAGATTAAAACTGTAATGTTAGGTGTTTCTCATCTAGAATAGTTTTGCAGATCAATTTGTGAAATCATTTATGATTAACATGAAGAACATTATAATTTGGATTAAGTATTTCCAATTATATAAAAATGGAAATGTGATTCTAAATATGTAGATTGTTTTCTATACTTTAAAAATCAATTAGAATAAACACTTTCATTAAAACATTCTACTGATTAATAAATTATAGATGCAATTAAACATTTATAAAATCATTAGAATAATGATATCTAAGCAATCAAATCACTTTTTAAAATAGATACTAATGACAATTTTATGTTTAAAATCAATCAAGTCTTTTTACTTTTATAAGATATTCAATAATTTATCAAAATAGCTAAAAGACTTTTAGATTTGGATGAAAATATGAAAAATGAAGCTTGTATGGTTTATATCTTGAAATTGATAGAAAAAATGAAATAAAATCATTTCAATGATCCAGATCTAATCATTAAAATAATGAAAATTATTAAAGTAGAACATCCATAATAAATATTATCAAAATTGGAGTAATTGCTAAATTGATTATTATATATTAAAATATGATTAAAATTTTAAGAAGTCTTCACTAAATAAATCATAAATAAACATATAGTTTATTTGGATGGTTTAATAAAAAAGAAGAAAAGGTTGATGATTCATCTTATGATCCTGCAACTTGGAAATAATTATAACCTGCTTTTAATAAACTAAAAGAAGAAAATTAAAATAAACCAAAACTCTTACCAATAAAAAAGAAATAATATTCTGATAAATTAACTGTTGTTATGGAATTAGATGAAGTCTTAGTATATTCATTTGTTCCAGACCCAAAAGATATGTTCATGAATGCACCTTTAAGACAATATGATTTTTATATTGATCTACCAGAATTTGATAATTTTGTTCATGTATATAAGAGAGAATAATTGGATCAATTTTTAGAATATTTCCTTAATCATACTGAACCTGTAATTTGGTCAAAAGGTGAAAGAATATATGTTGAAAAAGTATTAGAAAAAATATGTCCCTAATTTCCTAAAGATCATATATTCTGTCAAGATTAATGCAATTTAGTTGAGGAAGATGATTTAGAAGATTATTTTAAGGATCTTGATCTTTTAGGTAGAGATAGAAAAAAGATAGTCTATGTTGATTCTAGACCATTAAGTTTTTGGACTACAGGAGATAATTGTATATTAAATTATATATGATAGCTATTCCTGTTAGAATGTTTGTAGCAGATAATACAGACACTTAAAATGATTTATAAAAATTAATGAATATGCTTGAAAATGTAAAGTAGGAAAATGATGTGAGAGATTACTTGAAAAAGATCTATAAAGTAGAAGAAACACTTAGAGAAACTAAATTTATTGAGTGATATTATAATTTCTAATAAATCAATCATTTAAATTTATCTTTTTCCTTTTTCTTTACTTCATCCTTTTCTTCAATATTAATTAAAATACGCAAACAACTTGGTGTTGAAGAATTCTCTGTTACATAAAGTATATTCGATTTTTAACTTTAAAATCTATTTTTATTCATACCTTGAAAATGTCAATCCTGATATCTCTGGACATTGTGGAATGGAAACATTCTCTACATTCACTCCATTAGAATTAAATATGCTTATTTATCCCTCTTCTGAAACATATCCAAATTCAAATCTAGCAACATATAAATGTTCTGATTGTGATACTGCACAAGCAATTGGACCAAATCTACCATTAAATTATATGTATGTGCTATTTCAATTAATATTTCTTACCTATAATAAAATATTCCTGCATCTGTTTAAACAAAACGCAATACTCTATTCTTCCCTGTCTCACACAAAAATAATAATTTTTGATTATTGCTTAAGCATATACCACTTGGATAGGATAAACATTATAAAGCTAAGGGTTTAACTATTTAAGCATCCATATCTATAGCAAATAGTGATCCTTTGCAATTTTCTATTGATGTTTCACCAAATTGTCCAGAATCAGTAAAGAATAACAAATCTAATTATATTTAATCATACTATTTTTAGTTGATAATAACATTGAATTAGGTCCTAATAATGGTTATCCTTCATAATCTTTTAAAAATTCTGTAATTTGTTCTTAACTGTTCTCATCAATATATCTCTTTAAAATTGCTTGATGAGCCATATCTGCAACATATATAAACTTATTCACTTTATCAATTACTATTGAATAAGGCTATCCTGATATATGAAATTCAGCCTACATTCAACATATGTAACTTACCTTGAATTATCCATCCTTGAATTTTAAAATGTCACCATTCTATGAAACCATATATATAGCTCCATCAATCTCTAAAGGAAAATAAAGAGGACTTGCTAATTCACAAATCTTTTCATAAGGCACAGCACTCATTAGTGTTTATAATATATATAAATTAATTTATTTAACATCATATAAAAAATAAAAAAAAGAATCACCCATGGCAGGGATTGAACCTGCAGCCTACAGCTTAGAAGGCTGTCGCGCTACCAATTGCGCCACATGGGCAACGTTAATTAATCTCTCTATGATAACTATATATACAATTTGGATTACATGGTATTTGTTCATATTCCGTATACTTTTAATTAAATTATAAATGCTAAATATTATTTTTCTACGAGTTTAATTAATATAGTTATACATTTGAGATAATCTTACTCTAGACAATAAGTTTCATTAAATCCAATTTGCAAATAAAGATATATCACATAATTATTATCAAAAATGACTTAAAATATACAAAACACAGATTTAGTATTTCATTATGTTAGGGTAATTATTTATCAATTTTATTAATTTTAATTAGATTGTAATTTTTACAGTATATTTCACAGATTTAAATCTAAATGATAAAGAAGCTCATAAATAAGACAAGAATAATAATCCAAATAGTTATTTTTTATTAGTAGCAATAGTTTAAACATCACTTGGATTTGTAAGTGTTACTTTATAAATTTAATGGAGATTATTATTTAAGGAGACTTAAATATATCATACTTTTTTCAACTACCTTAATAATTAGGATAAATATTGGATAATTAAATCTAAGACCTAATGCTATAATGAAATTTATTATTAAAAACGCTGATATAGTATATTTGTATCATTGAAAAGATATTGTATAATTTGTTGATGAAGTATTAGATTATTATAGACATTGCTCTAAAATATTTAAATCTAATTAGATTGTGAATGAGATCTATTATTTTGAGTAATTAAATTATAGTTTGTTTATAATTGAAAATAATATAATTAAATTCATTGTGGGGTCTCATCATATGTAAGTTAATCTTATTTTGATAAAAAGTAATCTTATTCATACTATTTCTATTGATTCACTGAACAATAGGACAGGATTTCTTGATTTTTTCTCAAATGTGACATTTTCAGAAGCTACTCTAACTATCTTTGATAAATAGAAGATAACAATTCCATTAGATTTGGTGCTCCACATGAACGAATTATTTTAGAAGGTATTTTAGTTCCACAATAACATTTATATGTAAGTGCCTTCTTTAAAGTGTTTTGATCATTCAATTCTTTGAAGAAACATTTTTAATGAAATTTAACTATACATTAATTTTGTCCACAGTTTTTCAAAAAATAATCTGTGCTTGCTAAAGATATTTTACATCTAGAGCATTTGACTTATAAATCAATATTATCATTTCCTGCCTACATTTATTAGGTTGAAAGATTAGATTGAGTTGAATTCGAGGTTTCCACAATTTAAGTATCTTCTTATTAATTACCTTCTTCTCCTTTTTGATTTTTCTTCACTATTATATTACCCATAAATCTAAATTTTTACTAAAAAAAAATAATATTTATAAAAAGTAAATACAAATGTTTTTGAATTTAGAAATAAAGTATTATTTAATGTTCTAAAGGGAAGAACTATTTTGGAAATAATTATTTTTATTGAATAAATACTCTACCTATAATCCATTAAAATTCAAATTAAAAACATTTAGATGTATGAATCAAACATTGAAAAGTAATATAAATAGTATTGAATACTTCGTCATTATTTTATAATAACTTGGATTCTATAGATATAGTAATTATAATATATAAAATTATTATCTTATATATATATATATATTTTTGGATCAATTTAAATTTAAGAGTTTTCTATATTTAATACCTAAACCAATTATGTAGCCAAGTTAACTTATGAGAATTTGATGTAGGTTTTTTGTTAAATGAAGTTGAAATTAATGAATAACAAAAAGAATATTTGGAATATATATCATTGAATGGTATGATTCAAAATTCACAAAAAATGAATACAATAAGGTATACGTACAAATGTATTCTAAACGATCGAGTTAGTGTTAAGATCATAAAGAATTATTGAATTAAAAAAAAATTTATATTTATTCGAAAATTAATTATATTAATTAAATAAAAAATATATACTTTCAAAATTGTTATAGAGAAATGGAGAACTAATATTTCATTGAAAAATAAGACCTTATTAATATATCAATTAAGCAATTCAAAATATGAATGCCATTTGAAACCTCTTAATAAATCCTTGAATAAATAATTTAAATTTGATATTATTAACTTATTAATTATTAATCAAAGTTTATATAATTTATCACTTTTCTGATTAATTTTGATAAATTATTATTCACATTAATGAGACAAGATAATTAAGTAAGGGTATAAATGTTGATAATATTATTAATTAAATGATACATTAAAACATTAAATATATGATTAATAAAGTCTTGCTTCTCCAAAAAAGACCTGATGAGTCTTTTCCTTAAAATATGAATTTCTTTGAAGTATAATAATAAGCTACACCTCAATTAAACAAGGGAGAGATCCTTATACGTGTACTTTTCATTGGGATAGACCCTGTCATGAGAGTGTGGCTATCTGGCGCTAAAACATATATAGATTCAGTACAAATTGGATAAGTAATGCCAGCCTTTGGAGTAGGACAATGTATTGAGAGCAATGCTAAGAATTGGAATCCAGGTAATTTAAATTTTTTAAGTATTGTTTAGGACAATTAGTCTTTGGAGTATTGGAATGTGCTTAATATTGTGTCAGAAAGATAAATAAGCTATTTAAGGTACCATCTTTTGTGGAAATAGGTGATCCAATAATTCCTTTGACATTGTCTATGTGAGTTAATTTGAATATATAAATTTTAGTTATGGTGTGACAGGTTTAACAGCCCTGAATGCCATGAAATAAATACCAGAATCGAATAGACCTACTCAAGAAAGACCTAAAACCTTATGTGTCTCTTCTGCAGCTGGTTCAACAGGATCAGTTGTTTGCTAAATAGCAAAGAGAATGGGATATAGAGTAGTTGGGATAGTGAGTAGTTAGGAGAAGGTTGAATTCTTAAAGGAGCTTGGAGTTGATGAATGTGTTACATATAATGAATGTAAGCATAATGAAGAAATAAATGTGAAGTAAATATATTAATTAATAACATTAATTAGATAATTAACAAATTTAATAAAATCTCATTCATCCTAAGGAATAGATGTTTATTATGATAATGCAGGTGAAGAAATCTTAGATGCTGTGATACCAGTAATAAATAAGAATGGATATGTATTGTTATGTGGAGCAACATCTACTTATAATTCATGGAAGCAAAGATGTGGTTTGAAGAATTTAGCAAAAGCTATTGAGAATTCAATTAAATTTGAAGGAGTAATGTTTTTGAATGAAAAACAAAAAATGTATGATGGATTTGCTGAGATGGTTGAAATGGTCAATGAAGGAACAATAAAGCATTAAGAAGAAATACTTTTAGGCATTGAATAATTCATAATTGGTCTATAGAATGTATTCTTAGGAAAGAATAAAGGAAAAACAATCATTCAAATATATGATAATTAATTATAATAGGCTAAATTATGATAAATACCATAATAATATAAATAAATATTCATTCTTTTTTATAATTGAGTCCATAAAATTCCTAATCAAATTTCTTAAGTGCTTATTTATTTGTAGTTTGATTTTAATCTTCCTCAATTTCTAATGGTTAATAAAAAGAAGAGATTACTTTCATCTAGAATTTAAGGATTAAAATTAGATAAATCTGTTGCTGATTATAAATCTGGTATAATTGGAGCTTAAATCTAATATTAATATAGAAATAATACTTCTTTCTATAGTAGTTTTTGGAAATCCATCTTTTTAAACCAAGGATGTTTCTTGATTTCTTCAGCATCTCCTTTATTTCCCAATCTCTCATTAGGTTTCTTTTTTAATAAAGCTGTCAATAAATTCTTGCAATCAAAAGATAAATTAATTGTTGATGGAAATTTCAATTCAAATTCTACTATGTTTCTAAACATTTGATTTCTGTTTTCTGAAAAAAATGGAGTTCTACCACACAACATTTCAAATCTTAAATATATTATAATTGATATACATAAGTATGCCTAAACACCACCAATCAGCAGTAAAAGCATGTCCTTATTGAGTAATTACTTCAGGGGCCAAATATTCAGGAGTTCCAACAATTGATTAAGCTACTTGTCCTTTTGATAAAAACTTAGCCAATCCATAATCTGTTAAAGCTACATAACCTTTCTCATCCATCAAAATGTTTTCTGGTTTTAAATCTCTATATATAATCCCTTATTTATGCAAATACTCCAAAGCTAAAAGTACTTAAGATGAATAGAATAATGCATAATCTTCATTAAATTTACTCACTTTTTATAGATGAGTATATAATTCTCCTCCTCTAGAGTATATATATTAAATTATTCATACATCATAAATTTCATAACAAAGTAAACACACTCCTAAGTGATAAAAGCATATTCCAAAGACACAAGAAATGGATGTTAAGTTTATTCTAAAATTTTTCTCTCTGTTTTTAAATATTCAATATGATCTCTTGAGATAATATCTTCCTTACGTAAACTCTTTATAGCAAATATTTCTTTTGTATCTTTCTTCTCACATAACATGACTTTCCCAAATGCACCTCTCCCCAACATCTTAATTAATGTAAAATCTTCTATACTAATCTCTTAAGTGTTCGACTTTTAATATATTGTTTAAACATTCCCTCTAGCTGCTTACATTGCAATTTTCACATCATCCACTGTCATTTCTGTTCCTTATTTTGGAAGCTATCTACGAATGTTTTTCTTAATATCATAATTTGTTGTTGTATATGGACTTAAATTCATTTCTTCAATGAAATGGCATCGAATTTTTTTAAGATTATGCTTTACATACACTTCACATAAGGTTTGTATAATCAATGACAATCTAACCAATATTTATAGTTGCATACTAATCATCTACTTAATATCGTTGATCATATTCTGTAGGTATATGTAGTATGAATTCCTTTACAATTTTCGAAATTGTAATCGAAGTTATTGCAGATAATGGTATTTTTCTCTTTATTCTTGATCTGCATATATTATTCAATTCTCTTACTTATTTACTAAACTTTAAAAAAAACTCTTAACGGCACTTCCTTCAGCTGGTGAAATATTATACACATTCTTGTTTGTGATTGCCTATAATTATAAGCAATCTCTTACAATAACTCGAGGTAACTTCTTGTTCTAACCTGTAAATTTTATGACCTTCATTGTAAGTACTATTGTTTCACCTCCTTCCAGTTACTCTCGCAACTTTTTATCATTCATCACTTGCTCATAATCCATATTTAATAATATATTTTATAAGATTAACAAGCTTGTATTTTATCCATCTTTACCCCCTCTAATTTCATAGTCAATAAAAAATAGCCAATTGGGGGAATTGAACACCCGACCCTTTGCTTACGAGGCAAATGCTCTAACCACTGAGCTAAACCGGCATCATTAAATTCTACATATCTATGTCACATAAATCTCTATCCTTAAATATTATATATATAACTAACATCAATCTTTGTTCTCTATTTATTTTTTCATTTACAATTACTTATACATGTATTTACCTTACAATTAATTTCAAATAGCTTATACATTCTATCTTATAATTATTCATTTTTACATCATTCTATAAAACAAGACCTTATAATTAATTAGATTTCAATCAAGTATATTTATTTTGTAAAAATAATTACAATAACTCTTTGCTTCAAAATCATATTACTTATGATCATTAATGAAATCTTAATAAATTTTACATAGTTTATTTCTGTTTAACTTATTTTATAATATCTCATTTTTATGTAATCTTTTATGTATTATAAAATAAGTTCAATTAAAGTAATAATATTTCTTAAAATATTGATTCAATCTCTTAATTTTTTAATTAAATAGAAAGCGGAAACCCTCAATTTAGTAGAAAATTTGCGGATAATTTAACAGATTGTTTTGGATGAACACATAATGTAAAGGGTTTTACCTGAAGAATTTAAGAATTCAATTATGGCAGATTATTTCTAATTAACATAAATAAAGTTGCTCTATTGATATATGAACACACATTATTTAAATTGAGATGTTTATAAACAGAAAAATTTTACACATAAATGGTTTATCAAAGGAAATATAGATATATATTCCATATTTAGTAATGTAGAGAAAATATAAAATAGTTACATGAAGAATTAGAAACTTTATAAAAAGAGAATAAAATTCTATTCTAAAATAAATTCGAATCATTCTATATTATAGACTTATACTTGTAAAAATATCACAAGATTTACTACGATTAACAAGACATTCAATTTAGAAAGACAATAGGAAATTAGACTTATGATATATTTCACATCCATGTTTCAATTTTAAATAGCGACTAACATCATTCGAGAATTAAAAGATATTGAAGAACCCTTTATTTTCTCTAATGATATTTACATATATGTAATTAGTTAGAATTTATAAATGACAAAGTTAAAGTCTATAATTTGTATTTGAGATGTAGTTACTACTTATAATCAATTTGGATATTTAAAAACAAAAAAATCAGTAATATGGGAACTAAATTGGAGAGTAATTTTCTGAAATAGGAGTGGAAACATCCATCTCAAGAATTAAAAAGGTAATAATTCTTTCTAATTAATCCACTCTATATCCTTAAATCATTTTGAAAAACAATTTAATCGGTTTTGCAAATTCTAGTTAACGATCTTCTCTATACATAAATGCCATATTCTAAAAGAATCTAAAAATAGATTATTACTTAAGTAATTTTCTCAACATAACTAGATAATGTTGATTATATTTTTGCTTGTATTATTAATTGTTTCAATAGATATTGTTGATTTATTTTCAGCTGTTATAATTAGACTTATAATTGTTAATTTTATATTCTTATTTACTCCAGACTTGGTATTTAATCTAGACTGGCATCGTTTAATCTATGATGGGTAATTCTCTGTATTTTGCTTAAAAGATCCCTTTAGATCACTCAATAATTAAATGAATTTACCTTCTTCCTTTCTAGAAATGTGGATGAAAATATTGCTTTTGATTTAGTTTATTTTTCTGCATTTTAAATTTATAAAAACTAAGTTATCTTAAAAAGGACTAGATGTTATGAGTATTAAATGCATTCACCATTACATTTTCTGAAAATAATTTACGTTTAGGAATTACAAAACCTTAACCATCAGGTGACCATCTTATATAATTTTTATGCTCATTATTCTTAATCTAATAAAATATACTAAGGTACTTCTAAGATTTCAAATAATATCAATATGAACTTTTGAATAGTCTTTGGTCTCATTTCAGTATTTATATTTTTATTATGAAAAGTTTTGATAATAATATCATAATTAATTGCAATTAATATAAGCTAACCAATTAGTTTTATCAAGATCTCAATTCACTAAATTTATATATTATTATAATTTCTTCAATAATATTGAAATACAAGAAGGAAAACTTGAAAATCAGTATACAGTATGTAGCTATAAAACTCAAATAATAACTAGAGCTTGACTTTAAATAAGAGAGTTTCATACCATTAAATACATATAAGTTTCTAATTTCAATTAATCAAAAAAAATCATTATACATTTGGAAAAGATAGATTAGGGTATAAAAAAATAAAAAGAGTCAAATAATTGCTATGATGAACGATGGGATTATGAAAATCAAAATAAAACATGATTAGTGATTTATAAATTTTCAAATTGATATTTCTATGAAATTCAAGTCTATAATAATCTATAGGTATATATAGTATATTTCAAAACAATCCTTTAGGAGGAGTCTTATTAACTAAATCTACTATGAATTTCATATGATTTGTCACATTTTATAATGGCATTACTGCTTTCTTACTATTATTGTTAGAATTGACTGTTGTACTTGCCATTGAATTGGTTGGCTTATGATATGATACTTTTTAGTTCTATCTGAGAGGTGTAGCTGTCTATGTCAAAACTCGTTATTCAGTCTTTTGAGGTGTTCTTGATGTTGATTTTCCTATTATTCTGGGAGTGTATTGTTATTTCAAATTTGGAGAAATTGATCGTTCAGGTGTTTTGCTTTGACATGCTAATTTAATTGAATTTGCATTTAATTAAGGGCAGAAGGGTGTCTTTTTCAATTCCTCAATCAAATGATGTTAACCATTCATCTATTTGTTAATTTGGCTCTTTTAGCATCTTTGAAGTAAGGATGAATTCTAATCTGAAATTATTCGTTGAGATTTCTTATTAATTTTTGGTTTGAATGTTAAACCTTTCAGTTCTTCCTATTGCTTTTCTTATTGCATTAAATGAAGTTATTCATTCTTTCTCTCAATCCAATAATCAACTTCCTCTAAAAATTAATCAACCGTTCGATGTTCTCTTTCCTTATTAATATTTGGCCGAAATGAATATTTACTACATTCCTATTCTTCATTCAACTCCTTCAATCGTTTGTATTCAGCAATTTTCTATTGTTTTTCCTTCATTAAATGCTAGGCACGTTAATGAATAGGTATATGATTCATCTTATTAATTATAATTAAACTTAGTTAACGAATATATTTCTATTTTGTAAAAAAATCTAAAAATCTAAAATTTTACAAATCTAAACCTAATTATTATATTCGAATCTACCTTATAAATATTCAATTAATTTTATAATTTTATTTAATGGATTAGTAATTTATATAAATTATGAATCTTCAATTTAACAAATGAATACAAAATATTTCAAAAGTAAATAGATTGAATTTAAGATTAAAAGTATATTTATATTTCAAAATCCTTAAAAACAGCAGTCAATCTGAATTTTAAGAATTATTACAATTTTATTTGAAGATAAATTGTTTTTTTTATTATAAACTGAGTATGAATGATATCAAATTTGATAAAGTTTATATAAAGGTTTTAATTATAATTTATTAGAAATTGACCTTAAACAACTTGTTTATATTAGTAATTAAGCAATAATTTACTAAATAATACTCAATATGAATTACTGACATAATAATGATTATAGACTTTTAGTATTGCTGTATTGAATAATTTGAAAAAGTATTTACCATTTAGATAGACTAATTAGAATATATGTTTCCAAAAAAGATATTAATTAAATGTTATAAATTTAATTATAAAGAATGACTGCATCTTTATAGTGTTATTGAAAGAATTTATTAATATATTAATTAGTATTATAATTATTCTAGTTAATTAATATTAAAATCTGTTAAAAATATAGTTGTTAATAATGAAATCAGATTCTTTGGCAGTAAGTGTTTATTTTACTATTAGGGGAGAATTACCAAATAAAGAACCCAATTGGTAGAGGGGCTGGTAGTTTTGTGTGCAAGATAGTAAACCGATTAAGTAAGATAGATATGGCTGCAAAGATTATTTAGAAAACATCCTAAAATTCACACAAAATATAGAATGAAGTATAGATTCATTCTGAATTGCATCATAAAAATATTGTTCATTTGATAGATGTTTTTGAAGATGCTGATAATAGTTATCTCATAATGGAATTATGTGATTAAGACATTTATTAATTAATTAAGAAAGGATAATTGAATGAATAACAAATACGTTTTTATGGTAAATAATTAGCAGAAGGTCTATAATATTTACATTCTCATAATATAATTCATAGAGATATTAAATTAGGAAATCTATTAATACTTAATGATAATCTGAAAATTGCTGATTTTGGATTGGCTGTAAAATTAACAGATGATGAAGAAGAAAGAAATACTCTATGTGGTACTCCAAATTATATAAGTCCAGAAATCTTAAACTAATAACCTTATGGTAAAAAAGTAGATTTATGGAGTATGGGTTGTTGTTTATTTGCAATGGCAACAGGTCGTGGACCATTTGAAGAGAAAAATGCTGCTTTGGGAGATGTTTTAAGAAAAGTGAAATAAGGTGATTTTGATCTACCTGTAAATTCTACTGAAACATTTAAAGATTTAATAATGAATTTATTAAATCTTGATGTTGATTAGAGATATTCTATAGATAAAATAATAAAGCATCCATTTTTTATAGATCCTATTCCTCCTAGAATTTAAAGTAGAAATTAATCAAGCTCTTAGATTAAGTAATTATTAGATTTGAGTCCATTTGTGAAATAATAACATAGATCTACTTGTTCTATGATTGGATTAGATAAATAATAAATAGTAACTTAGTTTCTATAGAAATAATAATAGTTGGGAGGAAAGAAGTTACTATTTGGATTAACAACAAATGGAAAGATTTCTCTTAAGTAAAACTATCATCTTGAAAATGTACCGAAATTCCTTTTACCATAAGAAACACACTCTAATAATACAAGTTGCAATCATCACAATAAAGAAAATATCAATCAAGATAATTACAATAAAGAAAACATTAGAGAAAATAGTGTTAAAATTAATAAATAAAATTCTTCTGCCTTATGTATTTTCAATGAATCTCCAATAAAGTTAGGTGATTTAAAATCTTGTAAATTATAAACAAAAAATGGTTTATTACAAATTCATGAAGATGGAAGATTTGAAATGGATGTAAGTAATAAAGAATTGAATTTTATTATCTAAACAAATGGATAAGAAGTAAATTTATTATTTTTTATAATTTATTAGATTATCGTATAAAAGAAGGGTTAAAAATCTAAATAGTATACATTAAATGAGTTACCACAAAAATTATAAAAATTCTATACTTATTCAAAATAGGTGTGTAATGCAATCAGAGAAAAGAATTAAAAATAGAAACTTAATAATGAACATGGTAATTTTGCATTAAAAAATACAAAATTAGGTTAATGTTATGAAGGTTATATTGCATAATCTAAAATAAAAGTAAATTTATAAATAAAAACTTTAGATATAACATATATTAAATTCAGACACAATAAAATTACAATTTCAAAATGGAAATACTAAAATTATAAATATTCATGAGTTCTAATAACTCTCAACTTAAGCAAGAATGGATCCTAATGAAGTTTATTCAATTAAAATTGCACTCAAATATTTAACTTAATGTTTGTGATGATAGTTAAAAATTTGTTTATTATATTTAAATTATAATCTCTAATATTTAATGTTTAGTGTTCCCTTTGCAACTATTAATAAAGTTTTGAATGATAATAAATTAGAATTAAGTAAATCAAGCAAATGTTAGATCAAAAACTCTAATCTTGATATAACTTTACTATTTAAATTAAACTCCAGGAATTAGATAAGATAAATATAAATTCAACCTTGAAACCATTATAGTTGAGAATGCCTTTTTTGTTTTTGTTAATTCATTTGTGATTCATTCAAAAACATGACTTTTTGTAGCATATTAATATTTTTATAAATCAATGCTAGAAGTCATTTATCAATTAAAATGAGAAATTTCACTGTAACTTTTATTTTTTTTAATGTCTTAGACAAACTTATGGTACCTCATAAGGTAATTAATGAACAACATTATTGATTTTTTTAAAATTAGAATTAAGAATACGAACAACTAATAGTCATAATAATAATTATTCAACTAAATATTCAACAAACATTCTAGCATTCTAGAGTAATGTAGTTTGTGATATTATTTGAGATATAAGATTATCTTTTTCTACACTCAATATGTTCCTGACATTTTTTTATTGCTCACATAAAGTTTCTAATTAATCTTAGGGAACACTTAAATGTTTGTAATTTCTAAATTAATAAAATGATACTATCCTAGCATTTCCCATCTAAATCGTAAATATTTATAATATCGATTTTTCACCATTGCTATTGTTTTTCCCTGAAAATGTCTTTAAATCTTCTAAAATTTAGGTCCGATATTAAGCACCAACTATAAAATACGTTTATCCTCTTCTAATGAAAATTTTTGGCCTGACTTTTTACTATTTGTTCCATCAACACATCTTCTTTTTTTTCGATGATAATCGAATTCGTTTTTCTTTTTTTGCCTTTTGAGTAGACTAACCTTATTAGGTTATTCATTTTCAGATGGTATCTCTTCATTTTCCTTGATCATAAGCACCTTCTACTATTTTAATTAATTACAATTCTGAATTAAATTTTGAGTTTTTTGCTAGTATAAATCAAAATTTATTTATTTATTCCTTCAAAATTAAAATTTGAAATCTATCACAAATATTATACTCTTTTTAGAAATATCAATTATCCTAACAATTATAAAAATATTAACAATTTATAAAAAATGATAAATTTAGTATGTGATAGTTCATTTTCTCTTAAAATGAAAATAAAGATTATTTATTTCAAAAAAATATTTAACTTACTTACTTTATATGTTTACTAATAGAATATTATTAAAAATATCTAGAAATCAATTCCTTTAATAGATTATATCAAAACTTTTATATTTAAAATATGTATATATAATGATTAATTGGAATTATGAAAATAAGAAGAATTTTTTATCTTAAATTCTATTTTTAAAATTATTCTAATTAACACTGTTTATACATTATTTTTAATATGACATGTATTGATGATAGATATCATTTTTTTCCGTGTTTTTAATCCATAAACTTTTTCAATCTTTCTACAACTTAACCCTAGGCACTAGATGCAAAATTTACAGCCTTTGATGGCAAATTACCTTTTGGATCTCCCCAGGTCATATAAGTAACTTATGTACCCTATTATTTTAGTTAAATCATTACTCCTTCCTTTTCTTCCAATAACCAACCTCCTAATTTTAATTCACCTCTAACCTTTCCTTTTACAGGTGGTTTTGATGCTAATTCAATGGATTTACCCACTACCCATAATTTATTGGCATCTCTATGTCTCTTTTACAAAATCACAAAATCTCTTCCTGAAACCACAATAAACATATCCTTCAATCTTTAATAAAAGACAATTAAATCATCTCTTATTTTCTAAATGAGGGAGGCCTAAAATTATAGTGTTGTAAATAAATACTTATTCACACAATTCATCAAATTTTTCAGCATTCTAAACCTAATTAAGAACTTCCATAATTTATTCAATAGTATATGGTAAGAAACCTTCTCCTCTTGAGAAGTTAAGACCAGTGTCTTTATCAGGCCTAAGATGGATTTTAAAACCATTCTTGTCGCTATGGAGATCCCACTTATTTTCAGGAGTCAGAGGTAGAATTTGTTAGAATTACTGAATGGCCTCTAAATAATTATATTTGACTTGTACAATCAGCTAATTAATCATATTGCTAGATTTATTCGGCTGTGAATTACTCCTATTGAATCATAAATTAAATATACAAAATTGATTCTTAGTATTTTTCTATTTTAAATTAAAGACAAGTGAATTATTTTATTATATTTAAGTTAAAGTCAAGTGGTAAGGAAAGCTATTTTTATATATATTACATTACCAAAACCTATGTAATTTTTAAAATGAATGTAATCTATTGATAGATATATAAAGTTAAATCAATGCAATATACTTATCAAAAAAATTTAAAGAATAATTCATTAATGCTTACGTTCTCTAAAGTCATCAGGAATAAAGTTAATAGATATAAACAATAGTTTAATCATGCAAATCAAGAAATAATCCATTATTCTAATATTATTATAACACACAAAAAAGTGTAGTTATTATAAGATGGAATAAAATTATTGCAAAATATTTAGTCAAATTTTAATTTGATAAGAATATAATAGTAAAAAGTGGATAAAAAGAAAGAAATAAAAAGTTGGTTTTTTATTTTACAAATTTGGATTTTCTTAATTATTCTATCTATCAAATTATAATACATAGCTTAGCTGTAAAATTCTAATTTAATAAAATTAATATAAATAAATTGAGAAACTATAGATTTAATTTTATGTAGTTAAAATAAAGAAATATAAATTAAGTATTTTAATCTTTATGTTTAGTTGGAGATAAATAAGTGTATAATAAAAGAATATAAATCATCGAAGAACTCATCAAATGATTTCCAATTATATCTTATTATATAATTAAATATTAATGAAATGATCTCTGTAAAATTACAATTTAAGTGTTTGCAATTAATAAATTAAGTTAAATGAATTAATTAATTCGCCCGGATAGCTCAGCTTGGTAGAGCGAGAGACTCTTAATCTCTAGGTCCAGGGATCGAGACCCTGTTCGGGCGAAATTTTTTTTATATTTTAATTAATATGCAATCTATTTATTACAATTCCTTGAAAGAATAATTGAAAGACTAATTGGTTCCAATTAATAGAGAGTAGTTTAAGAATATAAGGATAATCAATAATAAAGATATCAACCTCTAAAAGAAAATAAATATGTAGAGAATATAGTAAATTAGATATTCATATATTAGATTTTTTTGTAAAGGTTTTTCTCCACAATAATAGAATAAACCAATATAAACTGCAAAATAGGCTTATATAGAAGATATATAAAAAGAAATTGACGAAAAGAATACTCCTCATCCCCTTTAAAAGTTTCATCATAAAGACCTAATTAGTACTAGAATCACAAAAAATTACATAATTATCATAATACGGCTTAGAATATATAAACAATAAAAAGATAAAAAATTATATTTCATGCAAATAACATTATTTTTCTCAATAATAATATTATTGGAAACTTATTATTCCTCAATTAATGGAGATATTGTTAAGAGAATTTGAAAAGTTAAAGATGATAATTAGAATAAAAGCAAGAATAAGAAAAAGGGATTTATAAATTGAGAGAATAATTTGAGATGTAATAGTAAATGTGGAATGTAGATTGAAAAAAAATTAAGAACTGAAGTTCAAATTATTGCAGATTAAATGACAAACAGTTTACAATTTAGAATAACTAAATGGATGCACAAGAAATAGGAAGTATTCGAAATAAACATAATATAATAATTCACAATAAAAAGTTAAACTGAGATGTAGTTAGTAGCAGACAATTGAAATTTGAAGATAATTTTGATTATTATAATTCATATGAAAAAGAGTAATGAAAATTTATTATTTACTAAGTAAATATTTTAATGTCTTATAATATCAATTAAAATCAAATTGGGCTTTCAACAAATAAGCCATATGGAACAACGGGCAGTCAACTATTCAATTAATCCAACAATAATAATTTTGCCAATGGTTAAAGCGTTATTAGATTTGAATCACAATATCAACCCTTGGAAATAAATAATCCAACTGGTTCATAACTCTTAAAGAATTAACAATTCTGTATAATATGTTTAATAATATTTAATAGTAGAGTTTTAATAATCACAAATCAAATAGCAACAATAATCTAGGATATAGCTTGCATAATCAGACATAAGAGGTGGTAATTTTTTATAGAGCTAGTTTATGACTAGTGCCTATGAAACTAATTTACTATAAACAAAACAATTTTAAGGATCCTAAGAGCAACAACTGTAATAAAGATCAAATCTTCCAAATTCGAATTCAAATATCATGATTACAGATAATTGGACGGAGAATGATTATGCTAAGTAATTTGAAGAGTGGAAAGATTTAATTTTATAAAACTAAGGCTTTATAAGTCAATTAGAAAATGACAGATTACAAATTCCGTTATCTAATATCATTGTACAAGAAATATTAAGCATCAAAAAAAATATCTTTAAAAACTCACTTATAACTAAATTAGCCTAATACGAAGAGATCATTAAACCATATTCATATCAAATGGCAATTAAGAGTGAAGAATTAGGAATATCATTGGGGAGATTAAAATAACCTAATAAACCACCCAAAAATAAATATGCCACCGCCTAAATGGAGCAATAATAAGCTTAGTCAAATATTCAAAATTTCAATCAATAATTAAGCCATGTTAAGTTAGAAATACAAAATTAAATCAATTTGACTAATAGTATTCTTTAATAGATAGGTGGTTAAAGAAATTATATCGACCCATAAGAAAATTATTAACAGAAACTAGAAAATGCTTTCAGTTCTTAGATGCAATATGTACGAGAAAGAATGACCTAATAAATAAATATATTATTGTTTATTCATGAAAGAGAAGTATTCAATTTAGATAGGTAAATTAATTCCTAGATTGAAGAATCTGATACTCTCAGCATAACATCTTTATCAGAAAAACTCATGATAATTGATGGGCAATTGGAAAAATTTTAAGAAAAGAAATTACAATTAACAGACTTTAAAGATAGATTAGCTTAATTAAAAAACAGAAATATTGATCGATTTTTTGACTATTTTGATGATGTGATGTCACTTTACAAATAATTTAAGATATATTATGAAGAAATTAAGTAAATCTAATAGATTCCTAATTAACCACTTTTATAAAATTTACAAACTAAAACCAAATAATAATTATACATAGCAGCAAAGAAGGTTTGGTTAGATATCAAATAATTATATTTTAATGGAAATAAGATTAAAGAGTTTAATGAAGAGGAAAAGTTTTAAGTATTTAGCTAAGATAATATTATGGCAGAAGTGCAATATATCAAATCATATTTAAATTAATTGCAAATAGATTACATGAGAAAAGGAAATTAAGTTCCCTTAGAAGAATCGAAGAAACTTAAATCATTAATTTATAAAGCAGAATGTTAATATCAAAAAACTAATCAACTGAGATAGGAGATAACTTCATTAGAACAATAGGAATTTATTGGATATAGAAATTATATAATTTAAAATTTAAAACCTAGATTTTTTGTAAATTTTAAGGAACTATATTCGAAAGACTTTTATGAAGTCATTCATTTCTAATATGCAGATTCCAATATTTTAGAATCTATCAAATAATTACTTCAATTTAAATTCCCTACATTTGATTGGAATGAAAATATAGTAGATGAAAAATAAAGAATTTAAATAGTTGTATAGAGATATGATGAAGTGTCTGAAAAACTGTAAGGATTGACAGAATAATATTCAAAAGAAACAAAATTTGTTAAATAATTAAGTAATTGGAAGACAGAATTATTTAAATGTATTAACATTTTGAAGCAGTATCTTGTCATAAAGGAATAATTAAAAGGTTAATTAATAACGTTGTTAAAATGGCCACAAATTACATCTAATATTTAAAAAATAAATGAATTCAGTGTATATTGTGAATAAATCAGTAGGTAAGCAAATCAATATTTCTAAGCAATTGAATAATTACAATAAATGCAACTTATATAAAGTTTAGAATAATTATTTAAATAATGGAATCCAAAAGTTAAAGAATATTTAATTGAATAATGCCATTTTATTAATCAGAGGGAATTCTCACCAATAATTAATGAATAAATGTAAATTGTGTATTAATTCTTATATGTATGTATGGAATGTTTAAATTATGATATTGATGATATTTTTTGCAGAACTACTACATATTAAGAATTTGAAAATATTTTGAGTGGTTCTACAAAATTATAAGAATTAAAGAATGTTATTGATGGAAATATTCATAATTCAGCTTTGAGATATAAATTATTTGAAATTATAGATAAATTCATGAAAGATAAGATCATTTATGACTTTTAGAATTTATTCGAATTAAAATTGTAATAGAGCAAACAGGATACAAATAATTTTAATCCAATAGAATTAGTAAAAAGAACAGACTTAAAGTTTCCTATCAACAGACCTGATATAGTAGATAATCTATATTGTAAATAGAATATGGATAGGATTAATTAAATAATAGATTAACCAGATCTTAGATTAATATTTTATTCATTCAGAGAATTGTTAAATAATATTACTACCATTATCGATTAGGATAACTCTATAACAGATATTCAAATTAATCAAGTAACTATACTTGAATTAGCCAACACTTTTACAAATTAATTGCATATCCAAAATGAATTAACAAATATTTAACCTTTAATTAGATTTCATTAACAATTATGTCAATATCCAAGTATAAAGCAATTTTCAAACCAACTCATTAACTTAGGAATTGTATTTCCTATTGAATATAACAAATATTTAGAGGCTTGTTAAAGAAGAATCTAAAGATTAACCCAAAATATTTGTATAGTGTTTGAATCTTTAGGTTTCGATGAGATTTCTTAAGCTAAATTATATTTCAACAACAATGAATACCTATTGAAATAAATAGATTTTCCATTTCTTTATACAGATGCCAAGTCCTTGATTTTGGAGTAATAGCCACTAAAATTTAATTGCAGTCTAAATGTAAAAGTAAATGGGAAATTATTAAAATAAGGATAGACAATTCAAATATGATGTATTTTTATTATAATATCATTTTGCAAAAACATTCCACAATATAAACACTATGACAATGGCAACAATTAAAAATGCAAATTATTAAGCATTAGCTGGTGTACCCCCTCCAACTTACCAAGGTTCTTATGGTGATGTTTTATCTACTGTCCCAATTTTGTATTTTTCTAGTATTTAACGCGCTCCTGATGTATGACCTACATTTTTAATAAAATTCTTCACCTGTTTCGTTAAAATCTCTTGTGGCATCTTTACCAAAACGATTTTACAAAACAGCAGGACCACCTGGGTGTTCATTGAGATATGGAGTTGGGTCATAAACTACCCCATCTATAACAAGCCATCCATTTTTTTGATGTTAACCAACTTATTACCATGTATATGTGCTCATATAATATAATAATTTAATATAAATCAGAACAATTATTAACCATAAAATAATCGCAATGAATTATAATAGTCATTAAGAGCTTTTATTATAAGCGTGAAATCGATGAAACCCAATTAAATTATAGTGTAACAGCACTCATAATTGGTATTATTACAAGAAAATATAAATGACAAAAAAAAAATTTAATTGATCCTTCATCAAAATGTTTTCTTTAAAGTAGAATACAGGCATCTATAATTATAGCAATTAATAAATAAATTAACAATATATATTGATATTAGGTAAGAAAAATAACAAAAATATTAATAACAAATATTAAGGATTAAGAAGAAAAATGAATTAAATATTATATTATAACATTAACAATTGCATAAGTCAATATTGGCTAAAATGTATTGTACATAGTTAAAATTCAATACTAAAATATTACACATACATCTGAAGAATTTTTGAAGAAATAATAATTTATAAAATGAGTAAAGCAAAATGATCTCTTAAAATTAATTAGAAAATAATATTTAAAATAAAAAATAAAAATTTCGCCCAGACAGGGTCTCGATCCCTGCACCTAGAGATTAAGGGTCTCTCGCTCTACCAAGATGAGCTATCCGGGCGAATTAACGAATTAATTTAAGTTAATTTATTAGACGAAATCGCTTTTTTTTTTGTTTGTTTGTTTTCTTTACAGAAATCATTTCATTATGATTTAATTCTTCATTAAATTTATTTAAATATTTTATAAATCTTTCATTTATGACTTGAAAATTAATTTATCATTTTTTAAATGTCAATTTGTTATAAGGAATTGAAACTGGATGAAACTCAATGGATAGTTACAAGTTCTTTTACATTTCTTTTCAAATTTCTCTTAGTATATTTTATTTATTATAAAAACTAGAAATTGGATATTTTTAGATAACTATAAAGTACTATTTAAGATAAAGATCAAAAGTTATTCTCTATTATCTAAAAGAGAAAGATGATATTACAGCATTGGAGAATGAATATGGTAGAGTAACTATAATCATTTCTTGAGGGAGATGGAAAATATTTGGATAATATTAATAAAGCATCACTCAGCAATATATCCTGGATGAGATCATTTTTAACCAACTCATGAAAGTAGTATCATAAAATAACATATTTACATTAAGAAAAATGAAAAGACATTACATTTTGATTAATTTAAAAGAAAATTCTATATGATAGATTGATAGGAGTAAAATAAAAAACCCAAATTCTTAGATGATCAAAATTATTTATGCTTTTTCATAAAGTAATTTTCAAATTATATTAATGATTGCATATATATGATCCTTATAAAATTAAGATGAGATATTCTTACAATCAATAATATAAAAATATCTGTAATTAATTTCAAAATAATTCAAATAATTCGAAATAGTTTATTATTTTAACTCTTATCTAAATTTTGATATTCTTACTTTTCATCTTTGAATTGGTTTTATTCTTCATCAAAGATTTGTTAATGGATTGGGTTGAAATTGATATATCAAATTAATAAAGCAAATTTTAAATTCTTCTAATTATTATTTGTTAATTTAAATTATCAGGGTTTTGAATAAATTAATAACATATCGCTTGAAGCTTATTGAAAGCTAGAATTACTAGTATCTTGCTTTATTCATACTAGAAATTTAATTATTTTTAATTAATTTATAGTGTAAAACACCAATTATAATTTTTGACAGAGCAATGCTAAAAATGAAAGAAATTAAACTCTATTTATAAAAAATAATGCTGAAAGTCTTATATCTTCTCAGTAAGTCAGCCTTTTTAGTTTATCACTAAGACGAAATTAACTAGAAAATTTCAGCCTAAGTTCGTTTACGTTAATAATAATTTTATTTTTTTTCAGTCTATCGTCATCTGATTATACTCTTAAATATAATTAAATGCTAAAAAAGGAATGAACTAAAACATGTAGAATCATAATAGAAATGGAATTTACAATCATTAATTCTTAGAAAACTAGTTACATTCCTCAGTTATTCTGTTTTCAAATTATTCATATCATTTTTTGTACAGATATTAAAAAGTGAGTAATTTTTATCCTATAATTATTCTATTTATTCAATATTTATTATTTATCTTTGTATTCATTAACCAAATTACATTTTAAATTTGATGGTATTGATATTTACTTAATGTAAAATATTTCAACTCAATTTAACACATAAGTTAGTTTATAAATTTCAACTAGATAGTTTATAAACATAAATAAATTTTCATTTACAAGTACTCTTCTAATTTAGCTAATCCTTCTTGATTTTCCAATTATACATAAATAGTACTTCGCTTTGATTTCAAAAATTTCTGGTATTAAATTGAATAGACAGATGAATTTTATTAATCTGGAATGGCTTTCAGTATATAAATCTCTTAAAGCAATATCATATATCTATTTTATCACCTTGCCTTTATATACTAGGCAATTGGATAAAGAAAGTATAGTAATCAATAAGATTACTCACCTAATCAAACCTTTTATTTAAATACAAGTATATGGCTTATTAGAAAACCAAAATATATTTATATGGTGAAATTAATAAAAATTCATTGTCAATATTTTAATATTGGAAGTTAAGATTTAATATTAATCCAAACTAAAATTCACTATTATATTGAATTTAAAATCCTAATTAAAGAATCTTAGAAATTCATAATAAAGTGAATGAAGACTAATTTTCATTATAAGATAATGTATATTATTAATGATGTGATTTAATAATAAATAATAGTTGGCTATCAGATAATGATAGAAATTGAATTAAATTATGATCACATAGTTGTTTTCTCCCATTTTTCAAAATCTTTGAATCTCACTGTGAATTCAGTATTATTTCTTTTGGCTTATGAGAAACTCTAATAAGATTATTATAAAATTAATTATACAGTAATAAAAGATTTGGCATCCTCTCCAGCATTCTCAAAAAGCTAACAGAAATCTTCAAATTCTAATTTATCACCTTAGAAATCTCCAAGAAATGATTCTAAATCTATTCTCAGTTCGAATTCCTATTAGATGATATCAATTATAGTTTATTTTTATACATAACCTGATCTATCAGGTTACCCTCCCAAGGCAACAAATGCATCAACTTAAAATAATTGAATATTAAATACTATATTCCTAAGTTATTGTTTCTTCATCCTCTAATTGTTATTAATAATTCTTCAATTTACAATAAAGATCACATATTTGTTTAAGTTCAAGTTGTTTGCCATCATAAGTTTTTATTTCTTCTTTGAATTTGGCAATCATCTTTTCATTTGATAACAACTTCAAATCTAACATATAAAACTATAATATATAACCTCTCATAATATCATCAACCTCATTTTTGCTAACATAACCAGTTCCTTTAGGATCATATCTTTTAGCTTAAGTCATCAGTTCTGTGATTTCGATTTGATTAAGGTTGAAGGCACTTTTTATTTATTATATAATATCAGCTTCAAGTAAAAGTGTTTTTCTTTTCATAAAATTATTTTTATATTATTAAAATTTAGATACTCTTTATTGAGCTTTCTTTAAGTTATGCAAATATACTATATTCTAAGAGATATAAACTATATTTTAAGTAAGCAGAAATATAATTTATAGAATTTAGCAAATTCTATTTATTAACAAATAACATATACTCATGGTTTTTTATATTAATAATCATAAGTCTCTTCAAAATTCTTTTTAAACATTTCTTAAATGTATTCAACAAACTATTCAAAATTTGAAAATTAATCTGGTTTGATTATTTCATCCACTTTTATTGAAATCTAAGTTGGCCTAAATCGAAATTATTTATTGATAAATACCCTAAACTTGCATGGAATTTTTTTTCATTAAAACCTTTCTCTATGCCCAAAACAATTATTATTTAGGTATCTATTTTACGATCATACGCATATTGAAGCATTCCTGTCTTCATCTTCCCAACTTTATCACTTTCATGCATTCTATGACCTTCTGGATAGACTAGAAGGTTTGGCCTTGTCGCTTTATCAAATTTATTATCAATCCATTTAAAGAAGCTTTTTAATAGTATTATGTATATTAATTACGTATTTAGATCATTTCCTCCTCTCTTAAAAAACCAAACAGATTGTGTACACAATTATTGGAATATAGCCAGCATTGGAAATGCTACTGCCACCATCCATCTTGCTAAGAAATTTGCACTGTATTAAGAAACAACATCATGAATAAAGAAATCTCCTTGAGTTCTATGATTGAATAGTAACATCGTCTTCAATTTAATAACAAAAGATTACTCTCTTATTTGTTTAAACTTATTTAGAGTTTGGTAAATATCTGAATTACAATCGTAATGTTTTGACAGCCAATTTAGACCAAAACTCCTGTGCTCTTTTTGGTTAAAGTGACAACAATGAATAGATTGGGCCAATAACTGATAATATGAAGAAGATGTAAATCACTATCCCAAAAAATTTAATCATTATTTCTTTTAAAAACTATATTATTACTGATTTATATTAGGTTAATACTCTATAATCCTTTTTTAGAAAATTAAACCATAATATACTTACATTATTATATATCTACAGCATATAATTTGATGTTCTTTCAGTCATAGATCATTTAGTATTGTATATGACCTAGAACGATATCAAAATTATAATATTTCTAAAAATTATTCAAATAATCATTATTTCTATTATTTCAAATAAATGCTAGAACCTTCTAAAGAATTTTAAGAAAAAGCAAAAGAAAGATAAAAATTTTAATATTAAGGAAGAACAATATATGAATGGAATTAAACTTTAGATGATACATTGAACCACGATCTTAAAAAAGTATGAAGATTAAGTGAGATAACACTTGAAATCAGGAGAGAAAATGCCAAATTAGATATTTAAATAAAGCCTGATCATTTAAAGATTGGAATAAAGGGAAATCCTCCATTTATTGATGAACAATTAGTGAAATAATGTGATTCTAGTGAAAGCATACTGGTTAGTTGAAGATGAAGAACTTCCTATTATATTGCAGAAGGCATACAAAGGAGAATTATAGCGAAGTTTGTTTATTGGGCATGGGATGGTGGATCCAATGATTGAACAAGAATTATGAAAGAAGATGCGTTTTGGAGAGATCTTAAGAAGAACATCCAGGGTTTGATTTTTTAGGAGCCTAGATTAATGGTTAGGTACCTAATGCGAGATCGTTAATGGGAGGAATAAAACATAATTGAATTAAAATTTATTATGAATATATTATAAGAGTACCAATTGCAAGAGTGTTTGGGGAATGGATCTTATGGGATAGTGCATAGTGGAGTAAATGTAGAGAGTGGGAAACGAGTTGCAATAAAGATGTTGAGAGAGACCTTTGAATCAATGGAAGAGTGTCTGCAATTGAGAGAAGTGAAGGCGTTGATGAAAATGAAGGAGCATCCAAACATCATAAAATTGCTCGACAGTATGCATAAGTGCATGTGTTAGTGCGATACGAGAATAAGCGCCTGTACTTAATCTATGAGTATGTGGAGAACAATGTGTACTAGCTCTATACATAGGATAAGTTAGATGAAGATCGGATAAAGCATATAATATTGTAGTGCGCGAATGCTCTGCTCCACATTCATCATTTGGGATACTTTCATAGGTATGGTGGATTATAGTAAAATTAAGGGATATAAAGCCGGAGAACATTTTGATTTAAAATGAATGCGTAAAATTGATAGACTTCGGCCTTTCTAGGGAAGTCAAGCCACCATTTACCGATTATGTGTCAACTAGGTGGTACAGAGTAATGATTACAAAGATTAAAAGGCTCCTGAAATTCTGTTGCATTCGACAAGTTATGATGCATAGATCGACATCTTTGCTTTGGGATGTGTCACATGTGAATTGTTTTTGGGAAGACCATTATTTGTAGGTGCCTCTGAATTGGAACAGTTTGATCGAATGCTATAAATATTAGGGTATTTTAGATAAGTCAAATCATTTAGAACTTTTAATAATTAAGATTGGAGTGAAGGAGTCAAACTAGTAAATTAATTGGGATTGAAATTGACACATTATCCATAAAAGTTATTACATGTAATCAAAGCATCCCCAATGGCTTTAGATTTGATATAAGGAATGTTAAAATGGAATCCAAAATAAAGATTTACAGCTAAATAAGTCACTGAACATTTACTATTTAAGTAGTAACAAACAACACCAGAATTTGCTCCTAGAAAACTATAAGATATAGGATAATAACAATAGGAGTTGAAGAAGTTTACAAATTAAAAACAATAATACTAATCGAAGAAATGATTTTATATTATTTTGATTTATGAGATAAGTGTTTGGTACATCAAGATTTCAGAACCAACAATTTAATCCATCTTTGAGTGGAGCCAAGTTAGACTCCAATGTCAAATTACATTCTAATTACAAGAATATGGATTAGCACACATTAACAAAGATAAATGAAGAAAGGCCATAAACACATCAAACTTTTGGGCATCGTTATCATCAACAAGATTACGAATTCCTAAACTTGTATGAATCTACTAAACAACTTGTGTCAATTTCAATACAATATTGTGAACCTCATGAATTGGCGGCCGATTTGATTTTAAGATATGATTTAATTAGTGATTCCACTTTGATTGAGGAATAGAAATATGAAGAATCATAAGTTGTCTAATTCAATACTTTGTGCTAAATTCCAAGTGAAATGAAGATGGAACTTGACTAATGATAATTCATAATATATATTTCATAAATTTGCTGCAATACTAAGTTTATTACATGTGTCTTCCAATAAACTGAGTAAGTGTTCTTCAGATTGTTCTCTTGTTCTCTTCTCTTAATCTAATTCAACTTTCACTCTATTCACTATGTCTTTTAACATTTCAAATATGGATTATTCACTTTCATCTCTGTTTCTCTTCTCTACATTAACCAGATTACTCAACTTAACCAATTCATCTGTTATTGATTTCATAACCTAAAAATATAAAATGATTTTTTTACATTTTAATCTGCCTCATCTCTTTCATTGGCTTCCTCTCTGATAGCCTCTTAAATCTTGGGCAAATCATTTTACAGACCTTAATGAATACCCTCTATGGCATCTACTCTTTGGGCTGTCTCCTTTTATACTTCAGTTCTTAGTAGTGCTGTTTTATCCTCTGTCAATCTAAGAACTTTAGCTTCACCTTCCTTCTTAGTTTACTATTCATTCTCAATAGCATTCTCAAACTTCTTAGTTAATGCTTGAACATCTCTATTCTTAGCTTCATTTGCTTATTCCTTTGCCAATCTATCATCTTCCACTTACTTTTATAATTTGCCTAACTGTTAACGAACATTTAAAATTATGTAGATACTTAATCTCGTAATCCATTTAGTTTTGTAAAGATTTACTCCTAAAACTCATTGAATGCATCCTCTGCTTATTGAATTCTTTATTCAGCCTATTCCAATTTTTAGAATCGCTCATTCTCCACTCCAATTTAGATAGTAGATAATTTCTCAGAAATCTTCTAAATTCTTCCTGAACTTGGAGATGGTTGAACATCTAAAACCCTATAATACTTAAAATAATACATGCAGATTATTTTACTCTTGACATCAGATATGGATATTTTAATTATTAATTTTATTTCTTATAATTAAGAATATAATATTATGTCAGAGTGGTTAAAACAATCAAATAATAATGATCATGCAGAACCAGAATCTTTTTAGCCATTCTAAATTCCTAAAAAGATTCTTAATTGAGACTATATATTTTTTGAATAATATGCAATATCTTAAGCATCCGAAGTATCTTTGAATGATCAAAAAATGGATTTAAAAATGTGAAAAAAATGTGCTATTAATGAAGAGAGCAAAAATGAAGTATTAGCATCAGTAAATAGATTGTTTCTTTGCTGAAATAAGATTACAATCTTAATCTCTAAAGTTATTGAATTGATTAGATTAGAACAAGTAACTACTCATTAAGCTGCGAAGTTAAGGTTACTATTTAAGTCTATGTAGTGTAATAAGATAGACATTGGCTTATTAAAATGGACTCTAAGATAGAATTTATTTAGGATCTAATTTGTGTTATTTACATAGTAAGTATTTGGAATAGAAGTTCAAAAATATTGTTTGTTAATATTGACAGAAAAGTGAAATCAAAAGTGTATTAAGAATAGAAAGTTAATAGATCTCTTCGATGGATATCAGTTATAATTTTTATGTAATGTAGATAATAAAAATAATAAAATCAATGTTATTTACTCCAAAATGTAAAGTAAATCTCTCTATAATAGATGATAGATTTACTAATAATACAGCCTCTTTGTTAACAAAATTAGCAGGTAGAGAAAAATGGAGAACTCAATTCATATTAAAAATTGATTGAAATTATTTTTAGACATTTGCATAAAATCACATCAATCCTGAACTCGATCTCAAGCATATCCAAATTAGAATTTGTTAATTTAACATCTACAAATCTAAATCATTAATTTGACATAAGAATCCAATCACAAATGCTTATTGGCTATAATATATTTCTGCCAATCTATTAAGTTTAAGTGAATGGAGACAATAAAGTGGTTTAAATATATTTGACCTAAGACTACATTGCCTCTAAATTGAAATTATGATCATTTAGTTAGTGCATATTTACTGACAGAAGGGATAAAATTGCCTAATCTTAGAATAATTACCGGTTCTAAAGTATCTGTATTATCTCAACTAGATTAATATATCTATCTCGATTGCCAATAGCAAATTCATATGTAAATATGCAGATTAACCTTTTAACATTTATTGTAAAAAAGAGCTCAAGGTTTGTTTGTCCAATAATGATACCCTTTATTGCACAGACACAATACATCTTTGAATTATTGAATTTAGGCATGGTTGAATTGGCACGTATTTAGTTCGATGCTAAAATTTCTAATCTATCATCAAAGAATTTTAGGTGTTCAATATGAAAAGATGTATAAGTCTATAACTAATATTTGGTCATATATTATTATGCAATCCTTAAAGAAGCAATTTTGGTAAGAAACAGTTTAAGAGGAGTAGCAAGACTTGCAAAACTCAGCAAGCCTTAATGATAATGAATAAATATTTAATATAAATGGATTATTTTAAATTTGGATAGGTCATCATCCCTGGAAACTTAGTATTTTGGAATAAATAGTATTGTTACTGCATCATTCCTGTAGTCAAATTGCTTCCTGGACGTAAATTTATTATCTTATTGACCTTAGATGTGTTATTAATACCTAAGAGATAAGCACTTCGATTGTAGGATTTAGATCCTGCTGAGATCTTTGATTTGGGTTTAAGTGTGAAATTTTTAACTAAAAGTCTTGAAAAATACTTTGATTGTACATCATCCACAGTAAATATTTCATCATTCTCAAATGAATCAGATGGATTGAATCATTGTTTTATTCATATAATTCCTCGTAAAGAAGGGGATATAAAAAAGAATGATGATCTATATGGTTTACTTGAAAATTATCCTAATGAGTATATGATTGTAACAAATTTAGTTTTATTCGTTAATTTCATAATACATTAGGATTAGGAAATGCATTCAGTGATTAGATGAGAGACACTCTAAGTTAAGAAGCCAAAAAATATAAAGAATTTTTATAGTAGTGTTTACAAGAAGAAATTAAACTAAAATGATTATATAAATATATATATGTTATTTCAAAGTATGGAAGATTTATTGTTTTAAGTAATAATCCAAAAGTCTTTCTTTCTTTTAGGTAAGAATTCACGATACCTTCTTTGAACAATATCAGGCATTTTAATTTCATCATAGATATATTATTTTGCTGGTTTTTCAATAGAGACAACAATAGTCTTATGAATAGATTCATTTTTAGAGGTCACTCTAGGAACAGCCACTTCAGTTTTGTGTATAGTAGCATATCTAACCTTAACTCTCTTCTAACAAGCTTAATTGTATATTTAGGCATATCTAGAATGAGTTTTATCAAGAACCCTCATTTCTATTTGACTCAATTCTTTATTACTAGAAGTCTTAATTTCAGGCAATCCAATTAAGTATTCACTATTTTGAGCTAAAGTTTCAGTAACTCTTTCTATTCTTTCAGTCCTATTAAGTAATTATGCTTTGATATATTGATTAATATAAATTTAAGCTTCTGAACTTGGTTGATCTGATATGACTTTTTAATAGAAATCATCATTGCTAATTTTGTAACAACTACCTGATTTTAAACATTTAACAGTAAAATATCTTTATTTATTTAATAGGCTTTCTAAATCACCAAATAATTGATAGATTCCAATTTCACTTATAGTAATATTTTTCCATCTATTTCCAACAACCATTTTCTTCTATAATTAAAATATTCCATCTCTTACTAAATATATTGTTTATGATGGTTCTCCTTCATAATAGACCAATTGATTTTTATCAAATATTTCTATTTAACAGTTTTTGAGTAATTTTTCTATCAATCCTTTAGATAATTATCCAAATAATTGAGATTATCTAAAGAATTCAATTTACTCATTAGGATCCTTTAATTTAGCTTTCCTTTTAATATTTTCAAAATCATATTTGCTTATTGTTCCAAATTTTGTTTTTGTAACACTTTTTATAGTGTAAAGATAAGGTAAATTAAGTAATGCTTCTGTTCCAAAGTATGTTTTTTTAATAGTAATTTCTCCTTCAATAAGTAAATAAAACAAATGTCCAACCTCTCCAGTCTTAATTATATCATCTTCTTCATCAAATTCCACATAATGAATTTTTTCATAATATTCTATGGAACAAAATATTCCTCCTACTTAATTTAATTTCTTAATTCCTTAATGATTCTAGAATATCAATGATAAATGTTTGAGATGATGATCAGCCTTTGTTTAGGATTATTTTGAAATTTCTTGCATTTATTAATAAAATGAATAAATTTACACATACATTTAGATAATAACATTTAGAAAGTCTCTATCAAAAAGGTAAATAAGATTATTGTTATAATGGTTTCAAAAAAGTAACCTTTCTATCAATGATAATAATTTTGATGCGCTTAATAACATTTGGGTAATAGAATAATGTTGTTGGCATCTTAGTAGCATCTACCTCACTTTTGATTATATTAGTAATGACTATTCTAATAATGAGATTCTATTAATCAGGTACAATCATATGTATGATTTTTATTAACAATCTACTCATCTTAATATAATTGTAAGATTAATCAGATTAAACTAATTAATTTATCCTTGGAACTAATGTTGCCATTGCTCATTTAAGTATACTATTGATCATTGATTACAAATTAACTCTACTAAATATATTCTGTTAAACTGCTTTAAAATTATTTATTGCTGCATTACTTGAAGGTAATATTGATGCTTCTTCTATCATACTTTCTGTATTTTGTCCTCTATGTTTTGTTTCAATAGTACATACAATTGAAAAATAGAAAAGACTTCTCTTCCTAAGCAACAATTAAGGGAATGATTGGCGTATTTATTAATAAAATAAAAATAGATTGTCTCTTACCTTCAATTATAAGTGATCCATTCATTTTGTTTACATATGATGAAGATAGAATGTGTTTTCGATATAAGAATTCAAATTAAATTGATCATTTTCCATATTCTTCCTATGAGTTATAAGCAGAAGAGAATTTTAGATAATTTCTAAGAATGTCATCTATAGGTAAAGTTTCAATAGAATAATTAATATTAAATAGAATTGAAAGATAAACTAAATTTTTTGATCTGAATTAATTCATTCTAAAACCAAATGAAAATGATTCATCTAATTTCGAAGAAAATTCCATTTTATTGGCTGAACTATATCATTTGGAAGATAATTTCTTAATTGTACTTGAATAATCAAAAAACAAAGCTTTAACTTTGTAATCTACAAAAGATAATTTGATTAATCTCATAGGAAAACATCAATAATTAGTTTAAAATTTTCTTAAAAAATAAGGTTAAATAATTAATCGCTGTATTTTAAACTAAACTAATAGAATATAACTAATACATTAACTTAAATTACATCATATGTATTTTGAAGGTAAATATAAAGTATCCAATTCTTTCTAACAAATTGAATTCACATCTGAAACAGTAAGTGTAAATTTTAGATAACTATTTCTTTCAATAATTTCATTATTCAAAAAAGCCTATAAAGAATATAATTTCTATTTTGATTGTTCTGAAACTCAATATGATGTGATTCATTATTAGGATATGGCATAGGATTTCATTGTTTAATTGATGCAAGTAACACTTAGGAAAACAAGTAATGATTTGAAGATATAAACAAGAATTTTATTGCACTCAAAGTCTGAGTTATTATTTATTCGAATTATATGCATTAATACATATTTGTTAGCTGAAAACTTAAACAAAAACTTAGTAATTAAGAATTTTTTAAAATATCATTCTCCTTAATTAGAAGTGAAAGTAACAGAAGGGGGAGTCTTTATTGAATTATACAAAGATGTTTCTGTTCTGAAATCATTTGATAAATTTGAGAGTTTCAATTGAAAAGTATTCATAAAATGATATTATACTTTTTGTTATCAAATTATATAACAATCTATGTATTAATCAAATAACAACCATCATTTACTCCAATTTTAATTAAGATATATTATATAATATTATCAAATTAATAACTATACTATTTTATTTCCATTTATTTAAGAGAAAAGAAGTTTATTCTTGTCTTCTTTGTACATTATAATTATTATCTTATTTATTTATTACAATTAGACTTTTATGTAATATTGGAATAAGAGATTAAATTAAAATAGAAATATATATTTATTATAATAATGTAATAACTAATAATTAGACTAAAAAGTTTTATATATCAAAAATCTTTAATAGTAGATTACCTAACCTATTATTTTACAATCATATGTGAAAGACATCTTTTTCTTTCAACTTTACATTTATACTATTTAGGTTAGAGTGGATTTAATATTGATTATTCTTTTTCTAACTATTTTTAAAGAGATGATTGTTTTTAAATTCTTTTCATTGAAGAATTATTTTCTTCAGAATCAAATCTTTAACTGTTAGTCTTTTTCCTAAAACTATTTCGACTGTTTAATCGTAGAAAATTGAGGTTCAATTTATTACTTGAACTATGAAAACTTAGATTATATTTATTCTATTATTTTAAGTAAGGATGATCAATAATTCCTTATATTTTAATTCTTGAATCAGGATCTTTAACAAATATTTATTACAACAAATCTCTTAGAATAGGATTGACTTCTTCATTTATTTTATATTTTAATTGGAAAACATTTTATTAGATATTTTGTTTTGTTCTACCATCAAAAGGAAAAGAATTAAAATTTAAATAATAAAGAATGATACCAAATGCCCAAATATCACTTGTAAATGTAAACTCTTTCTATGTTATTAGTTCAGGTGAATAATAATTGAAATTATTAATGGAAGTTAAATTCTAAATTCTATATGCTGTATTTAAACCTAAGTCTGTTAGTTTTATCTAAATGATGTTAAATTTATACACTATTCAAATTTTCTTTTTCACTAAAGACTAAATTCTCAAATTTCAAACTTTTTATGATGATATTTCGAGAATGACAGTAGAATATGACTTCAGATAATTATTTAAAGATTATTTTTATCTCTTATTCGGTAAACCTTTTATTTTCTAAAAGTGTGATATAAATAACTTACAATTGAGTATATAATTTAATGATTTTCCTTGACAATATTCAGTTATTAATGCTATTTCAGATTGTCTTTAAAATATTATAGTATCGTATATATGAACAATTTTACTACAATTTTCATCTTTAATTTATTATAAAATTTTAACAAAATTAGCTAACTCATCCCTTGAAAAGAATTTGGTGGAGATTTGTTTAATAATTACATCTATTTTATTCGATTTAATTTTTCCAATCATTGTAATTGAATTTGGATTTTGACAAAGTTAATCATTAATAGAGTAATTCAAAAATAGGACATTTAAACCTAAATCCGAACCATCTAAAGTTGCATACAATTTTGAACCTTGCCTAATTAAATATAAATCTTCTTCAAAAATTTCACTCCCATTAGATAAAAAAATTCTTAAGAAAGTAGGGCTAATTTTCCATGCAATTTTAATCACTTTATTAATTTCTGCAAAAGTAGTTAATTTATTGATTATGATTCGTAATGGATGATAATTCGCAGCATATAAAATGCTTGATTTGCAATAATTGTTATATATATGGCTATTTGACATAATTTTTTGTAATTAATTTCAGTTTGAATAAATAAATGCATATTGTATATTTAGAATAATCTGTAAGAATGCTTAACACAAAAATATTGTTATTTTTTTAAGATTTCTATTTTTAAACAATAATAATATAATTCAATATTCTTCCTTTTTATTTCAAAATTTGTTGTTAACTTATTTATCAAGAAATAATCAATAAAATGTATTAATCTATCTTAAGGAAGAGTTCTTTGAATACTCAAAGTTATTTTGAGATATGAATTTAAAACATTTGAGGATGATGATTAACAGAGAAAGCTTTAATTGAATTACTGATACTATATAGGTTGTTATATTTATATAGAATAGAGAAAAGAGATAAAAAATATGTCAAATTTAGTTTAGGTTATTGTTTCTACGTTGTAGGATTGAATTGGTTTGGATATTTAACTTAAATTTCTTTATTTTTTTAGATAGTTATGGGTTTTAAATTTTAAGTTGCTTAAAGAGAGATTTAACTTCTAATTCTTGTTCAATCTAGAGATATTCTGTCATTTCACTATCAAAAGATTCCTGTTTGAATTACATTGTTCTATGTCTATGTATTATTTATATATATTTTTAAATAAATGAAAATCATTATTAATTTAATAGTCATAAATTGAACTGGATTTAATCAGAATTTATTAAACAATTAACATATGTTATCAATTAAACCATTTTTATATGAATATCAAAAAATTTTATAAATTTTGTATTAGACTATTTTTGTAGTTTTTTTCTATTTATTGTACAAATTTGAATGAAAATTAAAAAATAATAAAGTTAGCCATGTGAGTTTAACTGAATATTATAAAAATATAAGTATTAAGAAGTGGATGATTATTATATATTAACAATGAAAGACTATATTATTTAATTTAGAAATTAATTAATTTATATTAATGTAATATTAATAGTTCCCAGAGAATGAATAATAACAAACTACATTAAATTTAGGATTATTTTATTTATTTTACAATTCTGGTAGTGGGAGTGTAAAGGCTAATCAATTTTGTGTATTAGATGTAATAATTAATTAATAATTTAGTGTGCAGAGATTACTTTAAATATTGATGGTAAAGAAGTGTAAATCTCCTTTTTCAGTATTCAAAATTTGACTTCTAGAAATCAGGGTTATTGTAAACTAAAGGAAGATTTAAAATAAAGTAAGTTTTTATTATATCATACAGATAATAAATAAGTTCCAATCATCATAGCAGGAGGAGATGGTTCTATGATGTGGGTGATTGAGCAAATGATTTCACAGAATATTGACATTAATTAAATAGTTATTATTCCATTACCTTGTGGCACAGGAAATGATTTTTCAAATGCATTAGGTAGTAGTGTAATTTTATTTAATATAAAGGATGGGATACAGACATACCTGGAAATATGTTAGAAAATGAATATCGAATATTGAAATAATATATAAGATCTTGGCAGAAAGGACATCAATGTTTTTTTGATATTTGGGATATTACTATCTAAACATAATAAGATGGATATTTTTAAGAGATAAAGAAGAATGAAAAAGGATATACTAAATAAAGTGTCAAAGATTTAGATGGAATGAATACAAATTGTTTAGAAAAGAAAATGTCTAATTATTTTAGCATTGGTGTTGATGCCAGAATTGGATATGGATTTGATAAGAATAGAACATCTAATAGACATCTCAATAAAATTTGTTATTGTTTATAAGGAATATAAAAAATGTTCTTGAAAAATCCAAGATTAAATTAAGTTGTGGAATTTGTTGAACATTTTGTATTATATTAAATCTAATATTTTAGAATCATAAAGAGTAAAAGACTTTATTCAAAACTGTTAATTGTCAAGATAAAAATGCTTTAATTGTTCCTGGGAATCCTGCCACATTAGTATGTTTGAATATCAATTCATATGCTGCTGGTATTACAGATATTTGGAAGAATGGCAAGACTCCATAAGAGTTTCTACAAAAAAACAAATTATATTCTGAAAAAACATCATTTTCTGATGGATTATTAGAATTTATATCATTTGATTCCATAGCAGGTATTGGATCTGAAAGGTTAACAATTTATACATATTAAATAGAGTATTAGCAGGTAATGCAACTAGATTAGCTTAAACTAATGGTCCATTATATATTAAATTTTAAGAATCAAATAATAACAATACTGTAAATAGTTATATCTAAATTGATGGACAATTTTTTTGTATTGTAAATCCATTAAGTGTGGAAATTTAACCGTGTAGACAACTACCTCTTGGGAAAATTAGAATTTTAATGAAGGATTGAAGATTTAAACAAAAATAATTTGTAATCACTATTTTTCAAAAATTAAGTCATGATTTACTGAATGGACTCACAAGATAAGATCGTTATTTTATATTGAAAGAGTTTCCTGCTTTTGTAGATTCTTTATCTCTTGAAGATTAATGTTAGCATTTCACTTTACTAAAATCTAAGTGAATACTAGGTTAATGACTATATGAGGTTTTAGAAACTTTCCTCATTTAATTACATCTTAGATTTTCTCTTTTTTACAACATCTTCTATAAATTTTCTGTTGTTATTTCTTTATCCTATATTTCCTATTAATACTCTAAAACTTCATGTGCATATTAATTAAGGTAATGATCAAAATGATCATCAAAACTTGAAAGAGAAGAAAAGTGTTTCCTTAATTTTATGTGTTCACTACTTTAGGGTATTTAAGGGATTTCAGGTATTTCAAACATCTTTTACATTTAATTCTTACTTTAATAATTAAATAAATATTTGGTTCTATTAAAGTCCTCTGCAAATGCAATTGCTTTCTATGAAACAGTCAATTTATGCTCATTTTATCTCAAGGTCATAGAGAAATCATCATGTTGATCAATTATTTTTAGCATCTATTCACTTTATTCTTCTATATTATCATAGATATGGACATCATGTTGTAATTCTTTATGATTCACACTCTAACTTTCCTTCTTTTGTTTATAGACTTCTTTCAATAATTTCTCTTTAATCCTGCAATCATCAGTTCTAAGTTAATTAAAAACATGGAGTTTATTAAATAATCCATTGCCAATAATTTATTTATTTTTATTGAACTCATTATATAATTCTATGTATTTCATTCCTTTAGTCTTAAGATATTTAATTGGTTGATTACGTTGACTTATTAGATCTAATTTGGCCATTGTGACTTTTTCCTTAAAATTGGGATCACTCCTACTAAAACTATATTTTTAATTTAGTTCTCTATAAAATTGTTAGAGATGTGCAATTTTATTTTTAAAATCATTTTTTAACTTCATTTCATTCTTTTCAATTTCTTTCTGTATTGCATCATTATCCTTATCTAATTCTAATTGATTTATATCTGCTATAGTATCTTTGTTTTCATAAAACATTTCCATTCCAACATTCTACCATCCATGTATTTTTTTCTAAAATTGATATAATTTAACAAAATTACTTCTTTGTTCTCTTTTGGTTTTAAAATTCTACACTTACTAGGACCATCGTGTTTAATTGTTGTGTCCCACTTGCAAATTCTTCTTTAAGCAAACCTTAATGCAGAATCCCTATCACATCTCTTTATTTATAATGAAGATTACATGTTTGATTAGATGTAGAAATGTTGCAGCTTTGGTTGGAGATACATAAATATCTTTTTTCTGTATACCACCTAACTTTTAACAATACTTAAAATATGGTATCTTACTTAGTAAATTTAATTCATACCTCTTCTTTTTATACTTATTACATAATAAATAAATTATAATAAAATTGAAATACCAATTAATTTATAATATACCACTGAAACATTTTGAATCTCTAAAATAATATCTTAAGGAATTTCTATTATCTCAACTAAATAGAACATTCCATTTACCTCAATTTAAATTGTGAAATGATTCTTTTATTATTTAGAATCTAAAAATCCTTTGTTATCACAATTCTAAAACAATATGTACTTCTTGAATTCTTTTATATATTATTTGTATTTTTAAAATCAGCATATATCTTTCTGATTTATATAAATTTAGGTAGAATATTTATATATATAACTTATTGATTTACAACTCTTGAGATTTATTATTGATTGATAATAATTATATTTTGTTATTATTAAAAAATGCATATCTAAAATTAAGAATGTAATGGAATTATAAAGAAATATAAATAAGAAAAAAAATATTGTTAAAAATATTAAATTTAAAAATGAGATAGGAGGAAAGTGAATCATTAACTGAGAGTTAAGTACTCTTATTTATGAATGAGAAGATGAGAGAGGAAGGAATGCTTGATAGAATCAAATTATAAGTTAGAAAAGAGATAGTTGATAAATTGATGTAGGAACCAAAATAGAAAAAAGCAAAAAGATTATTTGATTTAAAAGTAGCTGATTGTTTTGTAATCAATTTCCTATAAACATAAAACTTTCTTTGCACAGCTGAAATATTTATATAAGAATGTGGACTTGATAGAATTGATATTTTACAAACTTAAGAATTACTTTAATTGCATGGTTTAACCATAAGAGATTATGAATAACATTTGTTTGAATTATAATAGGGAACAATTTCTGCATTGGAAATTATGAGAGGTGTAATAAAAAGGAAATATCATATTGAAAAGATGGATCATTCTTGTTAAACAGATGAAAGAGAAGAAACATATGAATAAAAGATGAGGAATCTTGAAACTGGATTTCTAAAGAAAGTTAATTATTCAAGATTACATGATATGCAAACAATTGAAGAAAGAGTATTATATGAAAATTTATTATTGATTAGATGAATAATTTAAGGAAGGATGTAGAACAGAAATATTAAGCAAAATTAGAAGCTGAAATAATACGTCTAAGAGAACATGAAATGGAAATGATAAGATAGGAGGAGAGAACAAGATATGAGAAAATGTTGAAATAGATGAAATCAGGGGCAGATGAAGAATATTTGGAAAAATTAAAAGAACTAAAAAAAAAGGAAGAAGATGCCTTAATTAGAATCAATGCCAAATTAAAGGCTATTGAATAAGATAAATTTGAAAAGTAATAGGAAATCTAAAGGTTATCTATTATATTTTAAAATTTAGATAGTTACATGAATTAGAATAAGAGAAAATTAAATATCATAGACATAAATGTTTAGATTCAGATGTTGTTAAGTAAGAGTTGGCTGAGATGGAAGCAGTGAAGCTAGATCTTAGGAAGGCTATAGATGAATATAAAAAAAGCAAAGAATCTTTAGATTAATAGAATATCAAATAAGCAGAAATGTTGAATGAGTATTGGAAGGAAAAGATAGCCAAGGAGAGAGAGGCCAAGAGGGAAGAAGGCATTGATGATGAAACTGATTGGGTTAAATATTAAAAGGATAACTGTTCTAGACTCTAAAAGCAAAGAGAATATTTATTGAGTGAGAATGAAACTTTGAGATAAGAGATTAATGAACTAAATTACAAAATTCAAGAAATTCAAAAGGAATTGGATAAATGTAGAAATGAATTAATGCAAGCAAAGGATGAAAGGGATATAGAACACAATTATTCTTTACGTTTAGAGGGTTAAATTAGAATAATCACCTAAATTAATGAAAGAAACAGTAAAATTTGATGTACTGTTTATATTTATATATATGATAATTACTATCAACAGATTCACATTAGTTTAAAAAATCATATTATTATTATTTAAATCCTTTAATTTACAAGAAAATATTTTTAAAATATTAAAATTAATTATGTTAAATACTATTTTCTAAACTTATTCAGTCACATCGATAAATTTTGAATCCTACTAGGCTTTATAAAATTCAATTAGGATAGTCAAAATTAGTTCGTTTGAATTAATTTTATAAATTAAATTGTATAATAGTCATTAATTGAGAAATATTATAATTAACTAGGATGCTACGTATACTTTCACAAAGTACAATATATATTGGAAAATACCCTCCACATGAAAAAATAGCAATTAATTAATGTTTTCTTTAAATAAATAGATGTAGATCGTCAATTTCATCATAATGATGAATCCGAATTATTAATTATTATTTTTTATTAAAACTCAATATCTTCCTAATGCACCCATTTGCATAATATCCTTCATTCTTCTAATGTATGGAATTCATCTAATGTATTAGACTCTCAAGCCTTCCATTATCCTCAACCTTTAATGCAACAATTCAACTCATATCAACATTAATTATACATCAATAATTACCTTTGGTTAAATTATCAGAGAGCTTAGCAATCTCAACTACTTTTAGAAGGTTCCACACAGTCTCCTCCAATTATCAAGCAGGAAAACGAGGTGAAATAGGAACAATGCATCCTTCCATAGTCTAACTTTGAACCAGTAGAACTCATGAAAAACCTAAAAAATAGTTAATCATCCCAACCCTTGGAAAAAAAGTTAAATATTTAGTCTTAAAAGAATAAGCGCAAGGGAAAAAAGTCAAACAGAAGAAAGTTATACAACATAGGCATAATTTTAATTTGATTTTTAGGTCATTGGACTACTAAGGAACACAACTTGTATCTTAATTTTAAAGAGATGAACAAGGATATAATGTTAAATTCAGACCTAAAGAAATAAAACAAAATATTTAAACAAATGTCTAATTTGATAAAGACTAGATTACCAAGTTAATGTAGATCTCATCATTAAAAGTTTGACCCTAAATACTCAACCTCTAACAATACTTCTAATTTTATAGAGTGCTAAGATATTGAGAATAAAGAATGACATTATATGTTATAATCATCTGATTTTTATATATGAAATTAAATAATTATAAGAAATAATGATTCTCATGAGTATGCCATATTTTATAACAATTATTCAAAAAATATTATGAGATATCAATTAATTTCTGAAATGATACTCTAATTTATAGTTTTATAATATTAATAAAATAGATTTAAACATTTATAAAATAATTTATAATGGCAGACAGCTTTAATTCGAGTGGATAATTTTATAATTTTGTTGGAACAGCTGGAACAGCCGACTTTTTACCAGGTTCAGCTTAGGAATAATAGTAATGATAATTATATAATAAATAGATTGAGTTTCGGAAGGAATTATTTGGGATACAATGATCAACAAGCAGGAAGTTTTTAGAATAATTTCCATCAATCTTAATTGATAGATTCAGAAGTTAAAAATAGTCTAGATTAATTTTTTGAAATGAAAATTGAGGATGTTAGATTAGATAATTTATTAATTCAGGAAGAGTCATCAAATTAATCAAAACTAAAATAATCCATAAATTCAGATAGGAATAGCAGGTCTCAATACTCTGGAGATTAAGATTTCCGATTAGGTTGTAATGGTCCTTATTATATGTAGAATCAGCAGAATAAATTAATAGTAAATTTAAACCTGAAGTTAAAATGCTCATCCCTCAAAATTAGGGTAAGAGCATATATAGAGAAAAGATTGACTCTTTATTAGAGAAGAGAACATCTAATAACAATTCAGTATCGCCTTCAATAACTCCAAGATCATCTAAGAGTCAATAGAAGTTAGAAAGAAAGCGATCCCAAAATCTTTAGAATGAAACTTCAAATGAAATGACAGATCCTACTTAAGTAAAATTAGCGAAAAATAGAGAATCTGCAAAAAATTCTAGAGAAAGAAAAAAAATATATTAATAATTGCTTGAAAAATAGGTATAGGAATTACAATAGGAAAATGAGAAATTAAAAGATATTTGTAAAAATCAAGCCTAGTCTATGGAGATAGTGAATAAGAAGACTCAAAAAGTATTTAATTTATATATCATTTAGTTTCAATTATTTTTAGAATAGTAATAGTAAATGTTTGAGAAATTGGAATTACTTATAATAAAAAAAGCTAGTTTTGATGAAATTGGGATAATAATGGATGCTTTAAGATATAGAATATAATCTAATTCTTAAGAAAGAAATGATACAGCTAGAGTGTATTTTGATAGCATAGCTGAAATAATGTTGCCGATGTAAGTTAAATATTTATTATATACATGCTAAAACTCGAAAGATATGTTTGCAAACACTGATTAGTATGTTATTTAAGGTTATTATATATTTTTAGAGATTACAGTGAATGGTTGAAGGAAGGTTTTGAAAGCACAAATGTAAAATTTGAGAATTTCACCAAACTTAAAAAATTTTAGTCGAAGGTTTAATAATTAAAATAAAATATTTCTAAGTAATGAATTTAATGATTATTAAGTTCTTTAGATAAAATAAAGAATGAAATTAAGTCCATTTAAGATCATGCTTCTAAATTGGATCAGGTTTGGGATGCATTAAAATCTATATTAAATCCTCTTTAGTTAGGTACATTAATGTGTTCCCTTTATCATGTAATAGTGTTAGTTATCCTTAGAATCTCTATCGAAATGAATTATAGACGAGCACATTATTTTCCTAATTAAAGAATTCTCAGGCTGAGGAAGATGATTTTTCTTTTAAGATAGAGGAGGAAATAAATTATGGCACTAATAAAATGGTTAAAAGGGGTTGAGAATTATAAACTTATATATATTAAATTATTATTTTGTTCAGTGAACTTTAAAAATGGCTGATCAAAAAGTTGTTTCTGTATTTGATTTTGGAAAAACTAGAAATAAATTTTGGTAATCATGTGATAAATCTGTTCTAGATGTACTTATAATCATAAATATTATATAAGTCTTAATCTTTTTTAGTTGAGTAAGAATTCTTGACAGCAGGAAAGGAAATAGTTAAACCAATATTTATTGTTCTTGGATTAGAATATCTTTATAAAGTTACTGTCGATAAACTAAAATGCGTACCTCTTGCTACTATGCATTTAAGTTTTATTGATCTTGGAGCTGATCACATGGTTTAATTAAATTCTGATGAATAATAATATGGATTCAAATTGACATATCAAACAAAGGGTTTGGATATCTTTCTATCTGATAAATTGTTATATGATCAATGGAAACAACATTTCAGTAAGGTTTGCTTGTTAGAGAATTTCCATGATGCTTTTATTGTTTCTAAATTAATAGGAAAAGGAAGTTTTGCCAAAGTCTATTTGGCAACTCGAAAAGATAATAATTAATAATATGCCATCAAAGCATTTAGTAAGTCCTTTATGTAATAGCAGCATAAAGGAATTGAGAGTTTGTTAAATGAATTACAAGTAATGAGAAAATTAAATCATCCAAACATAGTTAAGTTGCACGAAGTACATGAAACCACAAACTCTGTGTACTTTGTAGTTGATATAGTAAATGGAGGTGAGTTACTTCAAAGAGTCAGAGATACAGGTTTTCTATTCAGTAATTATTAGGCTTTCTGTCAGCTGAAACACTTTAGAGATTAGCTTTTAATTTATTATCAGCATTGAATCATTTACATCAATTTAAAATTGCACATCGAGACTTGAAACCTGAAAATTTGTTACTACGTTCTGAAAATAATCATGATATCATATTAGCAGATTTTGGTTTGGCAGCAAAATTGACATGTGAAAATATTTTATTCAAAAGATGTGGAACTCCAGGTTTTGTAGCACCTGAAATTTTAGATTATATGGAAGGCTAATAATTTTATGATGAAAAATGTGATGTTTTTAGTGCCGGTGTAATTATGTATCTCTTGATAGTATTTTTTATTTTTATCAAATAGACTGGAGAATAACCATTTGCTGGGAAGGATTAAAAAGCTATCCTAAAAGCCAATAAAGATTGCTAAATAGACTTTGATGACTCTCTTTTCAAGTCTGCCCCCATTTAAATGTAGGATCTTATCAAATCTATGTTATAAAAAAAACCATCTTAGAGATTGAGTTCTACTGAAGTATTTAAATAATAAATTCTAGTGTTTAAGACATCCATATTTCAAAGAATTAGCTAAACAATAATAAATTAAACTGGAGAAATATTCTAACAACTTGATAGAATATAATTAATAATTCAAAAATAATGTTAAAGCAGGTTCAATAGATATGACTTTGGAATAAAGATCACCTTTATTTACTGGAAATCTTAATTCTATAGAATCAATAACATGTGTTTCAAATAATTCATTTGTCAAAATTGAAATGAAACCACCTTCTATTGCTGGAGTTTCAAAATTTAGTTAATACAGTTCTCGTTTGAATCGATTAGGTTCCAGAGATATATCTGGTAATATTATAATTCTATTTTTAGATATCCCAAATACCTAATTACAAAAAACAGAATCAAAAAAACATATAGATTTACATAGAATTGCAATTCAAAATTCACACAGAAAATAGATCATAGATTAGTTTGAAGATTAACCTGTGCATTAAGAAAATTCAGAGGTCTCTGATATGGTTAGATTATATAATTCTACCAGATAAATTCGAATTCCAGACAATTTATCTTAAATGTCATAAACAAATAAATAAACATTAACTCCAACCAATAAAGCCAAAAAGAATTCTTGAATATTAATTTTTATCATTTATAATAAATTAATATCAATCATCTTTTTAAAATCAAAAATATTATTTGAATACTTTCTATAGTTTTAACATTTAGCACATTATTTTACCTTAGTCATTAAGATAGCTATATTTTCTGAACCTTTTTATGCTTGTATATAAATGCATCTTATAAAATATTCCACCTTTCAAAAAGACCATTCAATATGTATAAACTAAATTATTAAACGAAAAATATTACATTAGATCTCTATTAAAGTAATTCTTTTTCTCATTGTTGCATCTGTATAGTTATATAAAAACAGACTTATTAAATCAAGCAAATTTTATAGGGATTTCAAATTGATATTGATTATTCCTCAATATTAGTTTTATTAATTTATGTCAATTTTGGGAAAATTTGTTTCAAGTCCAAAAAAAAGGAGTAACAAGTATTCCACATTATAGGTGAGTTGCCAAAGGACTATGCTGATTAAATTCTTAAGAATGACATTACATTAATGATGAGTAAATATACCGACAGCATTGCATTAAATAATCTTATATAATTATATATGGTATTTAATTGATGTTATTAATAAGAAAGGAGTTGAATATTATGAAGCACAAAAAGATTAATAAAGTGAATATTTTAAAAGTAAATTAAATTGGTTAATGAGTCATCCATCAATAATATCACCAAAAAAAAAGGAAGTAGATGAACAACAAATACAATCAACAAAAAAGTTAGATTTTAAAGTACATTCCATAATTGATACTTAATTACATTATGATAACACTATTCAATAATTTGAAATTCCATAAGAAAAGTAAGAAGTTTAAAAAAATCCCATAATAACAATATAAACAAATGAAGTTAAATAGATGATTGATAATTTAAAGAAAGAAACAACAAAAATTAATGAAGTAATAAGTCAATTACACTAGATAATATAAAATGATCTCAATTCTCAAAAAAATAAAATTGCTGATAGAATACATAAAAGAAGTAAAAGCTTTGTAAATAAAAACAAATTTGAATAAGAGGAATGCATTGAATGAGTATATTGATTCTCATTTTTATTGATTCTCTTATTACACATTTATGTACAATAAACATTTATAATAATTTTTATTTAAATTCAAAAGAATCAATTAAAATAATTATCATTAATTTATTGGTGATTTTATTTCTTGAATCTAATAACATACCTGACTAATTACTAATATCTTTTAAATCATATGAGGTCTAATAGCCTATTCAAATAACATTAAAAAAAATAATTAATTTCAATGTTTCTTCTATAAAATTTGTATATATTGCTATTAATTTTTAATTTATTTTTTATTTTATCTGAATTCAATCTCTCTTTAATTTAATGTATCTCCACTAAATTCATTCTTAATTTGATTACATAAGCAGGTATTTAAATGCTTTACAACATTTCATTTTTGCCAATATCATGCTAATACTCCAAATTAATAAAATAAAAACAGAAAGACAGATTTATGAATTAATTAAATCTAAAATGGATTATTATTAACTTGATTTATATAATATATCATTTTTTCTTATTTTTTATCATTGTTTGAGCAACACAAACAATATTGAGGCTATTGTTATTTATACCATCTATTACGTTATTTTCATTAAGATTTTCATCCATCACCCCAAATGCATAAAATATTACTTTAGATTCATGATCAAATGGTCCAATATAAGGAAATCTTATTGAAAGTATCCCTAATTTATCGTTTTCATTTATAATGTTTTAATCTTTTGGTATGTTTATAGCTAGCCACATAATCCTATTATCTGAGAGAGCAAAAATGATTAAACTTTTAACATCTTTATGCACTTTTTTAAACTGGACTTTTGGATTGACCCCTTGATTTATTAAGTATCCATTTTTTTCTAAACTTTTATTCTTCTAACCAAATGAAACTTTGAGTGTAAATTTTTTTCTACACTTCATTACGATTGCTTTTGCTGCTGCTCCTAAAATTATTCCACCAAGTAAAGTTCCAAAGGCTAATCCAATGGGACCAAGGGCAGTTTCAATTAGAATCCCAAAATATGTTAGTAATTACGATGTTGCTGCACCTTAGACAATTTGGACTATAAAGTCTTTTAGCATAGATATTTTTTTTTTCTTAATCATTTATATTAAATAAGGCAATATTGATGTTATTTTTTGTATAGTTGGAAAGATAGAGGAAAAAATGAAAGAAGCTAAATTTACACATAATTATTGATTATCCAGCTGACCATAATAAACATCAACTAATGTTGCTCCAATTATTCCTCCCATTTAACCAAGTTATCCAATTTGTTTCTTAGTAAATATTACTTTATTTTTTTAAAAATTATCAAGATTATAGTTTTCATTTGCCAAATCACTTTTAATTCCCTTATGCACATCTCGAACATTCAAATTTTAGGTTTCTATAGACTTTCCCTAGCCTTACCATTTATCAGTATAGCCTGGTGATGTTGTACCATCAAATTTCTTAATTATTGTAGGAATTTTATCCTTGGATATATAGGTTAGAACTTTATTTCCATCCCTCAAAGTTAATTCATATCCCTTTGTATTAGTATCTTTAAATTTGACTATTTAAATACTAATAACTTCTTCTTTATGTACTTACCTCCAACTATATTATTTAGTTGTATAAGTTGGTGTCTTTAAAAATAGATCTTCGAAATTATAACTTAAATAAGAAAAATTCGATTCTTGATAATATTAAGACCACATCTTTATTAAACCATCCTTAAATTCTTCAAGATTGAATATGTGTTGTATTATTTTGATAAATTAATTGATTAACAGTTCCGACACTCTTTAGATAAAATCACTCAATTTTGCTAAAAATTCTTCTGTAATAATAAATTTGAATGAGATTTCTTAGATACAACATTCAAATAAATTATTCAGATATTCTTTATGTGGTTTATAATTTTAATAAAATTATGAAAGATATTAGACTAACTTATAAAAATAGATATCTAAATTGATTTTTAATTAAACTCTTACATCTCCAACCTCTTATGGAAGATTTCGGACATTTTTAATTATGTAATTAATTCTAGTTTAATAAAAAGCATTGATTATTTTCAATTTAGGCTTAAGTTCATTATTAATTCTGTCTAGCCAATATTTTTCTCTCTAATTCTGATCTAAAGCCATTGAAAAATTATTTTCAACTTATTCTATACAAAAATATTAGATTCCCTTTTCATATCTATGCTCTACAACTTAAAATTGAAATTAAGAAAACAAGATTACTTCCTCTTCTGTATCATATTCTGAGTGATATTTTTAAAGTTTAAAATAGGGATGTGGATTAGTTTGGCTTAATGAAATTTCAAAAAGTATATTAAAATTTCCCTTTATAAATTAATTTGTTCCATTAATATTCATTGAAGTACTAGCTAAAGTGTTCCAAAACATACTTTTTTTATGGGTGTAACAATACTTTAAGTCTTCCAAAGTTTAGAGATAACTTTTCCTTAAAAGAGAATGAAAACTAATTCCTCGATATAATTTATTTGGAGGTGTTCCTTAATTATTTAACTTTGAATAACCATCAAATAATGTACGCATTATCTGTTTCATAGATTCATAATTTTATTCTGCCATATTCTAATTCAATTTCCGATATAGTTCATCTCTTGTATAATAGTAAATTAATTTTTCAAAGATGCTAAATCCATGTCCTGTTATTTCCTTCTTCAATTCTTCTTTTTTAAGAACAGATTATTTTAAATATTGTAAATCTTGTTCTGAAGTCAGTTTTATAATTTCTTTATCCAATTTGCTCTCTGATATTTAATAGTTTTATTGTAATTTTGAATTTATCAATAAGAATTTAAAACTTGTTTCCTCAATCTAATGATAATAATGCATTTTTTCTTTAACCTCTATTTAAAATGATAAATTCAAGGATTCTTAAGCATTTAAGAACTCAATATTTTAAATTACATATTATTCCAGTTCTGAAAAACCAGATTCCACAAGAACTAATAAATCACAATTTTCCAAGAAATTCTCTAAATGAATTTTAGAATCTTGACAGAAAACAATTTCATTACTGTTTAAATGTTCCTTTTAAGAACCAGATAAAATTACAACGATGTTATTATTATTTGTACTTAGTAAATTGGGAAAAGAATTAATGGCCTCTTTTGTTGAATGAACAAAGCTACAATCATTAATAATATTTCTTATTCTTTATTAATGCACACTGTTAAAATTTGGAGCAATCCATACTAATTAAATCTTTTATTTCATTTGTTTTTCTATATTTTCAAGATCCTGTGTTATAATATGTTTATAATAGAATTAGCATTTTTTTAATAATTCTATAATAAAATAAGAATTATATTATAATTTTCAATTGCATATTATTTGTTGATAAAATTAATTAAGAAACTTAATTAACTCCTATCAGTGACTTATTGATTCTTTATCCGATTTTCCTAGTGTAATCATAGCTTAATTAAAAAACCCTAAAATCCCATGATTATTCTATGTTAATTACCATTCTATAAATAATTATATCCCTATTAAAGTCTTGACATATTCTTCTAAGTTTTCATTTAATTTGATAATTTATCTTCTTTTGTTCTACCCAACACATATGTTCATTAGCTAATATAATTCTTAATAAACCTATAATATTACTAAAATAAATATTAACATTTTATTTTTATTTAGAATAAATCTCAATTATATAATGAAATTAATCAAAATTGAAATTCTATTTTTTTGCAATTTCTAATATTCTTGTGTCATTAGTTGATTCTGCTGATGACTTGTACATTCAATTTTATCATATAAATTACATATATCATTTCTATTGCATATGCTAAAAATATATCTTTGACTGTTATATTATCTACATTTTCTGTGATTAGTCTAATCTTAATTGTATTAAATTAATTCTCCCACTCAGGATGATCTACTTGTAATAAAATATTACGATTGATTTATTCACTGAATATAGCAACCAAAGTTATAAAAGAGAATGCTTTGGAATTAATAGATAAAATTAAATCAAGAGGATATTAATTTAATTGAATCATAGAAATGACTATGCAGTCTTAATACTTAATTAACTTTAAAATAAATAAAT